>WMED01027692.1:0-10577 GCA_019650415.1 Pipa parva | reverse complement strand
AGGTTATTTTCACACCTTCAGGGACTCTAAAGGGGCCTACCAGCTCTCTCCCCATTATTAAACATGACTTTACGTGGCTGCGTCAAACAGCACTGTTTGTAGTGGTTTCAAATTTGATTGTGCCATGAATGAAAGATTGTTGGTGCATGAATTTAGTGAAGAGAATCAATGATTAAAGTGACAGGGGAGCTCGGAGTAAGGAAAGAAGGAAAATCTTATACTCATGTTCGGGAAGACTAAACAAATGGAAAACAGGTAACGAACGTTGTATGTGCCAGACAGGTCCCAAGCACTATGCTCAGTAGTACTTCCTCTGTCCAAGATTCAAAGTATAAGCACCATATAGCAATATGCATGACCAAACATTAAATGCCTCAGCCCCCTGACCCATAAAAGGTGTAGAGGTTAAAAAAATATATATTATCCTTATTGACATAATCCAGCCTCAAATTGTCTATAACTGCACCTTCATAAGTGGTAATAAACTCCAAAATAACAATGGATTATATGTTCCATTAATACATTAGCATTTCACATACAGAAGGTGCAAGTTGACACCTTACCTGGCACTAACACAGCTTGACCCTTTTCTCTAATGACATGATTACTTTGTCATATGCATGAATAAAGTTCACTCCATCTATAGCTACAAAGTCAGTTCTATCTGAGCAGTGTTGACTGACTGGTTCATTTCTAAACCCAAATGCTGAGTCTTTTATTCCAATGCCAAGGAAACTTACAGTGTAAGTTTAGGAGGTAACAGAACTTCGATGTATTTTATATAAAGGGCTGGTTAGATCCATTAGTCTGGAATTGTTCTTACTTATTCTCACTGACTAATATTCAAATGATGTAAACAGACACAACTGAACACTTTACTTTTGTATACTATAATGAGTTTCCCAAGAACTTCTGAATTGTTGCATTAACCCACACCTTTTGTGGAAGTACACTTAAAGAATCCAGTACCTGCCTCTATCATTCATCAAACAATACATCACTTGGTCTCTTCTACTCAAGGCGCCTCTTCATTTGAGTGCGGCTCCTTTCTTCCACAAATTGGCTTCCTTCCTATACATTGTTGAATTCCTAATATCCTACTTTCCATCTCTATTCTTGTTTTAAATCTAAACATTGAACTAACTGTCAGTAGTTTTGTAAATGCTGCTTTTAACTTGATTTATAAGGCTCCAACCCACAGCAACTGAATACCTGATCAACTGATTGCGCTTATGAAAATGATGTCAGCAAAATAAAAAGCTTTTTTTTTTTTTTTTTTAATTTGGACTGGATAATCCTGCCATATATTGAATGAAACTGTGTAATGTTTTAGGAAAAGGGGTTTAATGAATATCCAGTTAGCCCAACAAGTTACCATTTATTTCTCCTTGTCAAGGAAGCAGACACTTAAGGTAATGTTGCTTCCATAATCTATATACTCACGAGGATTAATAAGAATAAAACATGTCATTCATGTCACCAGTAGGTCTGGCTGCACAGTCTGCATTTGCATGTCTTCTCCCAATTACCCACTTGCACTGGTTCTACCTTTGCATTATGGCTTAGTGTGGCTATGCTCTCTATACAGCAGAATCACTGTGAATGCTGTTTGATATAAAAAGGCTTGCACTAAATCTCCTTTTCCATGGAGGACTTTATGGCTCATTTTAGCCTAAATCACCCTAAGCTTCTTGCTGACCTTCGATTAGTCTTTTCAGAATCACTACTATAATTTTCTCTGTGCGATTTACTTTTCAGATTACAAGCACATGGGGAGATAGTATTACTAAATAAGCATGCAGAAGGAGAGAACACAGGTTTAACTTGCCTTGCCTGCAGGTTGTATGTGTAACCTTTACACTGGTGAACAGACAAGACAAGCAAATAATAAAAGGCTGGATAGAATTGAGCGCAAGGCAAATGGAACATTAACTGGATGATCGTGTTGCCCAGTTAACAAGGATACAACCACAGGAAGAAAAAGACAGAGGAAGTAAGAACATAATAAATAGTAAAGAAAATGTAGATTGTTATGTAAAGATTTGTCAAGAATGCTTAAATAATCGGCCATTGTATTTCTTAAAGGGGTTGTTAACCTGTAACATTTAATAATAATGGTCTTCAGTTTTTATTTTTAGTAGTTTGGTTTTTTTTAATGTGTTTAAATTTTTGTTCTTGATCACTCTATTGGGTGCAGGGATCAATAAACCTTGAAAGCTGCCACCGAGCTACATACAGAGTGAAAACACAAGAGTAACGGGTGGCAGAACAAATATATCATTAAAAATAATTCTAAATTGAAAAATCAACTAACCCTAGCAACTGAAAAGATTCATCAAAACAACCCAAAAAGTCAAAGTATAAGAAAGTCAAATAATTTAAAAAAACTCCACAAAGGATAAAAAGAGCAAACTACCTTATAATACCATTCTACAGCACAGTAAGGGGGTTATTGGCTAAAAGTGTTGTGTAAAGGTATGAATTCGCCAGCTAAAGACAGTCGCAATATACGGACATTGTCACAGTCGCCAATTTACTGTGGAAATATTGTAGCAGTCGCAACTGTAAAAATTGTCGTAGTCATGACTTTACAATAGGAAATTTGTCACAGTTGTGGATTTGTTACGGGAATTTTGCCATTTGAGAATTTGACAGTCGAATTCTCACTTCAGTCAGTTTCTCTCTGATAATTAATTCCACGGTGGACAGCCACTTTAACCTCTAACCTTAAGATATATCCCTGTGAAATAAGATTTCCAAAAGTTATATTTTTAATGTCAGCACTGCTAGATACTGAATGTGTGATACTGTTTGCTTCAACTACAATCTTTGGTTGTTCCTTTTTATAGGGGAACTAAAGGCTCGTGTTGTCTAGGGGTGATTCTGTACACTTACCAATCATGTTATGCTGTGATCCTCTTTACTTCCTGCTTCCTTTTCAAAATGACTGGGATGAACAAACATAAACAATATTAGGTCAGAATTCTGCTTCTGCGCTTGCTCTTCTTGAAGAGGAAGCAGAAAGAAAAGAGGATCTTAGCTTTGCCCAAAGAAGACCTTTTTTTCTGACAAGCAGGAGGCAGCGCTGGAGAAAACAACGTGGTCGGTAAGTACTTTCAGCCCTCTTATACAGAATCCCTCTTGATTAAAGGAGCACTTTTCTTCATCTTTAAGTAATAATCTGTGAGTAGTGAACATGTCCAGCATTAGGGATGGGGTCTCTGGGCTCCCTGAAAGCAGGAGTGTAACTGTTGCAGCAGTAGCCACCGCAGAATCTATGGACTTAAGAGGGCCCTGCTGTAATAAACCCTTACACTAAACAGAAAGTTAACTTTTACATGTCCAGCAAGTCATTCTATTCTACAGTAGATGCCTCTATGAATTTGCTTTTTAGCCTCTTTGTTAAACACCCTTGAAAACTCTATTACCTTTCTTTCTGTCATGTCCCCTATCTCCAGGCATCCTTTGTGAACCTATCTTTATCTACCTGCTCCCAATAGAAAAATGTCATCTATGTGTAGTGGATAAATACGGAGTGTGCCATGCATCTCTCCCGCATGTTGTCTGCAGCGGGTAGCAGTAATGTGCTGGGTATCCCTCTGGCTACAGAGCATATACAGGGCAATACAAGCGAGAAGGGAGAATTCTTAGTCTAATGGAGACTCCCATCTGCTTGCATTAGTTCCGGGTCAGTTGTTTTCAGCAATATCCGGAGATGACTGAGATTGGATCTGACATCTGTGGAAGATGATGGTTTTATTTCTGGAAATTCTGTTTTTATATATAGGGCGTAAGAAGGCATTGATTGAGATACCCCGGGGCAGAAAGAGTGTAACCATTAAGTAAGGAGATGGAAAGCAGAGCTTTGGGATTAAGGGAATCATTTGGGAGAGAAGGATGATGGGATTTAGAAGGGTAGCAGAGACTTGTAAATATGAATCAACTCTGTGAAAAACTGTAAAACCTTTATTTTGATGCATATTTTTCTTTGATTCTTTTCTAATCATGGACAGATTTTCTTACATGGCTCATGACACATCTTACTCCATTACCTAAAATATTTTGTTTAAGACTTTGGCTGAGGGAAAAGGAGACAAAATGTTGTGTTTTTAATGGAATAAACTGTAGAGTAGGACATTAACAAATGTCTGAGCTGGGTCCTGTTCTTTATAAATTCTAAATAATATTACCTGCGATATTTAGTTTGTCATTTTACCAAATGATACAAAGATCTGGAGTTGAGTTTATTGGTACATTCTAATGCTAGATGGATAAGGGAAGATACAGGAATGGTCAGATCCATTTTAATTTTATCTTTTTTTAATGGAAAAGAATTTCATACAAGACAAATCATATGCAGATTACACATTGAATGTTGTGGCAAGGTTTTTGTCATCAGCAACTAAGGCATCTAGGATTTATCATTTTAAATGAATTAAAGTGCACCTGTCACCTCAAAACTCTAACACTAATCTAGGTTCTACTAATGAAATAATCGTTTTTGTAAATACAGTATATATATATATATATATATATATATATATATAAAAATGCACCTTTATACAGTGTTTCTCTCTGTCATCTTCCCGGGTTGGGCGGGGCTAAATGATGATTGACATTATAGCTCCTCCAATTATTGCAAACAGACCTGACCGCTCCAGTCTCCTCTTGTATGTAAATGCAAGTAAGCTGGCTGCTCAGGAGTGAGTAGGGTGATTTCAGCAGTAATTGATGAATGAAGAAAGTCCTCCGGCACTCCGTGGGTAAATGATAAAATTTATTTTATTGTAACCACATAGGTTCGATAAAACAAGTTTAAAAACAAAGACAATATGCCTACGCGTTTCACACTAGATGCGCTTACTCATAGCATATACTGTATATATACAGTATATACAGCATTTCTCTCTGTCATCTTCCCTGTCACCTGTCAGCCTGCCTTTTCTTTCCTGGGTTGGGTGGGTGGGGATAAATGATGATTGCCACTATAGCTCCTCTAGTCAGACCCCTTAAATCATGATCTAGCAGTGATATGATTGGAGGAGCTATAATGTCAATCATCATTTAACCCCGCCCACTCAACCCAGGAACGAAAAGTCAGGCTGACAGGGAAGATGACAGCGAGTAATGCTGTGTAATGGTACATTTTTAAAAAAAATATATATATATATTTACAAATTTACATTAGAAGAGTTTTGAGGTGACAGGTGCACTTTCAAAGTAAGCAAGCAGTGTAGTAAAGCAATAGGGGAAAGCTAAGCAAATTCCCATCTGTGTAAGAAGAGAAATGAGTAGCAGAAGATGGAAAGCGATTAGGCCACTTTGCAGTTAACTCGTGAGACCTCACTTTGAATAACATTTTGTGGGCCTTTCTAGAGAATGGCTAGAGGAGATTAGCTAACATTTTGCAAATTTCCTAACAATAAATTATATTAGGAAAGGCTCTAAGTCCTCAGCAATGCAAAGTATAGAAGAGAGGAGGGAGTGAAGGAAAATAATATAAACATTTACATAGAAAAATTAAATTAACAGATATAAGGAATGAAGCATTTTCCAAGATGGATCAATGACTTAAACTACAGGGCACATTCTGAAGTTGGGGAGCAGGAAAGGGGAAAATAAAGTTTGTTACAGGGGTGTCCTAAACACACAGAATAGTTTTCCGGAGATGTTAGGGGCTAATACCGTGGCAGAATTCAAACATGGATGCATACAAGACATTAAAATGTAGAAACCAATCATTCCATTGTGCAGAACAGATTAACTGTTTTTTTCTGCTGTCAGATTATGGGGGTAATTCACCAAACAGTGAACTTACCCTCCGGATCCTTCGCATCAGTACGCATACCCGTGACGCCTCGTGAGCTTCGCTGAGACTGGAATCCCTTTAAAGCGTTCACTGATGTCCACGTGCAGGGCACGTACTGATGCGAAGGATCCGGAGGGTAAGTTCGCTGTTTGGTGAATTTGTGTTTTAGTACAACTAATGTACTAAAAAGAGACATCCAACCTTGGGCTCAGTTGTACATGGGCACAAATGGTACAAGTGTTTGTGCTTATGCACAGAAGTAGACTACTGGGTAAGGCAGGAGTGCAGGGTAGCGGATACTGGGGAGAATTCTAGTGTGCCCTTCCATCCATCTCACATAGAATTACCCCTCTGAACAGCACTGCAGATGTAAACAAGAGCTCAACTTGTCATTGGATAATAGTGGTCCATATTACAGGGGGTCTGTCTATATATAAAAAAAACAAATGGTTTATTATTTGGCCTTCCTAACCTATTGCCCGTTATCTTCTCTGCTACCATGCTAATATCTCAGCACCAACAATAAATTCACACTCATTTGTCTTCCCATTCCCCCCTCTGCCTACTACTTCATCCTGCCTATTTACCTGTATGTATCACTACACAACCTTACTCTATCCCTCAGTCCCCCAACTTCCCTTCTGGCTTACTCACCTACTTCCCACCATTGTCTGAGCCTACCTACTATCTTCTCTGCATCCTTACTGACCAATAATTTTGCTTACTCTGCCACTTCCCCTTCTTGTCTACCCATTGACATCAGTGACTACCTACTATTCTATCTGCATTTGTACTCAAACCTTGCTTACAAGTACTTATTTGCACAATACTCTATCAGTGTACGTGCATTGGGAACTACTGGATGACATTTGTAATCTTGCATGCACAAGCAGGGGACATGTCTTGGGTCATGTTGCACTGGTACTGAGCTTATTTACTAGAGCTTTCACTGCTTCTGGGGCATACAGGTATATAGGGGTATCTTGCCCTGTGGGTATATTGCCTAACACTTCTCAATGTATCTGAGTCATATCTTATGGCATTCTGCTCTGTACCTGGGACTAAGCACATCTGCTGTTATGTTTTACTATATCTGAGACATATCTTGGGGAATTTTACACTACATACAAGGGATCACATTAATTAAATTGGATGGTGCACTTTTTGCATTTCCCATTTCTGAAACCCTTAGTTACAGTCAATAAACAGAGTATTTGCCTAAAATAATTTTTTATCCTGCAGTATATTACCATTATCAATATTTGTATTCTGATACCTACATCTCATCACAATATGTGTCACTACTGTAATGTGTTTGCTGTCAGCACCTTTAATTTTAGCAGCAAAAACAATAATGAAATGAGAGCCACAGCTATCAGGATGTAAGTGGGAAGTGCCATAGAGTTCATTAGCATTATCGCCATTTGATATATATACAGTATATATATATATTCATAAATCTAGTCTAAATGAGCAAACAGATGTATATAGATGCTAAATCTGTACATTACTTTCTCAGGGAGTACTCAAGTATAAATAGATTGTACAAATATAGATATTATCTAGCATATTACTCCGTTCAAGATTTGAACACTGACACCAATACCTAGAGCAGGGGTCGGCAACCATTTTTGGCTGAGAGAGCCATATAGTATGGCTCTGCTCAGCCATTTTGAATCCAGAGCTACTGATGTCACATGTGACATCACATAGGTGACGTCAGTGACTCCGGATTGGCTAGCAAACCGGAAGCGCGGTGACGTTAGCGGCTTCGTATTGCCTAGCAACTCGGAAGCACGGTGACATCAACAGCTCCGGATTGGATAGCAACCCGAAAGCACTGAGAGAGCTATGTCTCTACAGCGCTTGCCGGGGAATAGCCGGCAGACTGTAACAAGTGATGCTTGCATGTGAGCACTGCTCATTATAGTCAAAGAGCCAGATGCAGCCATCAAAAGAGCCAGAGGTTGCCGACCACTGACCTAGAGGCACATTTGCAAGAGTTAATACAGTATTGGCAGCACATTTCCTCCACTTCTTGCTTGTTAAGTATAATCATAGATACTATCAGAAATCACAGGGTATCACCCACCATTGACACACCCCACTGTCAAGTTACATTGATTAGTGCCCATTAAGACATCAATTTCATTGTTTTGCACTTAAATCCCACATGTGACTGTCTAGGCTGGTTTGGTAAGCTGGGTAGGCCTCCCAGCAATATCCCATGTACCTCCATGTTGGAGGCCCTAGGTATTATAGTGCCCAGGCTTGTGTGCACCTAATTCTGGTGTGCCCAGTCTTCCCGTCATTATATAGTTAAAGTTGTAGATCAACATCTTATGCATATATGCAGGTTGGATCTCTATCTCTGCACTAACCATATACAAACACATTAAAACTGAAACACAAGAAGATCTTTCAAACAGGGTGGAAGAGAGGCTGACTGATGTCAACATTTTTCATAGAATCTGCAAAAGCAGGAAGCGTGAGCTATGTTTTAATTGGGACTAATGTTGTTACTAGTAAATGTCACAGTATTTTCCCATTCAATTCCTGTTAGCCTTTTTAAACTTTAACTTTACTTATTTAAAGCATTTTTTAGAAGAATGTGTAACTTGTACAGCCAGGACCGTGGAGGGAATGAGTTAAGTTAAAGGATGCAGATCAGCAGACAGATGAACATCGACTCCCTTGCGTTCTGCAAGTCTCTAGGGTATTAATTATATGCACTGTAGAATAGTGTAGTCAGACTGAGCAGTTGCTATATTAATACACGCTAATCAGGTTTGCTTTTCCACTAAGATTGATACATTGAAGTGGTGATTAATGAATTCTCGTCCTTCATTCTTTGGAGTTCTTTAAAAAAAAACCATGTAATTGTGTTATCCGAGGGCTACACTTTGTTTTCTGTAATTAGATCAATGGAAAACATATCCTTCACTCCAGGAAAAGTTTGTCTGGCTTCATCGATCATTTGCAGTACCAGGAATAGGGAAGGATACCCATTTAGAAGAATATGCTGCTGTCAGAATTAAGAATTAAACTTTGATTTTCTATAGAAACATATATTGTTAGAAGGACTGGCACCCTGAATAAAACAAACATTTAAAGAAAACATTTTCATAGCTTTGTGGAAAATGCTAAAACTAACTAAATAAAATCTTAATGGAAACCAGGAATGGGTGGGCTTTGAGACTCCATCTACTGTAAATCTAGGTGTTTGCAGTTACTATACACTAAAAAGATTTACTGAGGTTAATCTACTCTTTATTATTATTGGACAGAAACCACCAGTGGCAATTGCTTCCCACCTACTGCTGAAATGTGGGGCATTTTTACTAAAACTATAAATGGCTGATAAGGAGATGAAGAACGTATACTTTTAATCATAGGTGTAGGTGGGCTGGGGTGGATGCATGGGGCATCAGGCTGTATGGGTACCACCTGCCCATCTGTTTGTCAACTGGCATTTTGTCCCACAACTGACCTCCTTAAATAATGATTGACAGTGCCTTGGACATTCTGCATAAGAATAAATGTTAGAAAATGCCCTGATGTCAATTCTCCTGTACAGCTCCATTTGTCACAATATGCTCCCTATAAATGCACAAATGCTCTAACCACAGTGGCCAAATATAATTATGCTTGTGCTTAATGAAGTGTACTGAGAGAAGCACACTTGGAAATATTTGGGGAAGTTATTCTCTAAAGTCCGAATTGTTGCATAAAGGTGTGAATTCGCCAGCTAAAGGCAGTCGCAATAGACTGCTGCTGTCGCAGTCACGTCTTTATAATGAGAATATTGTCAAAGTTGCGACTTTACTGTGGAAATATTGTTGCAGCCGTAACTTTAAAGATTGTTGCGGTTGCGACTTTACAATGGGAGAATTGTCTTAGTTATGGATTTGCTATGGGAATCCGATGTTTGAGAATTTGACAGTCGATTTCTGACTTTAGACAATAACCCCCTTGGTCTTAACTGCCTCAAAGCAAAAGTATATGGCTGTTTTCACTTCTCATTTTGTCTGGAGAACTAAAGTAAAAAAAACAAAAAAAACAGAACAGTTAAAATACTTACCTTATACAGAGCCGACTGATTACAGTCACAACATGAGCTGTGCTGTAATTAGCTGGCTCCCGAAGCTTCCCCCGATGCCTCCTTTACAGTGCTGGAAGCCAGTGCCGCAGCTCCTCCCACCTTGCTTTACCTTGGGTGTTTTAGGGCTTAAACATCATCACGTTCATTGTGGGGGACAATGAGAACGCTCCCCACAATGAGCGTGCTGATGTAGAAGCCGGTGAATCAGGAAGAAGGAGCTGCTGTGAAGGAGGCATTGGGTGCCGGCTAATTACAGCACAGCTCATGCTGTCTTGTTAAAAGAAACCACTAGGGTAATGCCCTAGTTATCACTCAACTTGTCAGATATGTATGTATGTATACTCTATTGTCAAAGAACAGATTTCAGGTAGGACCAGAAGATTCTATTGAATGCTTTCTCCACACTTATATGAGGAGTAAGGCATTGCTTTTATTGATGATATATTTTAGAAAAATTATCTTTTTTGTTTTGTTTTAGGCCAAGTTATCAGAAACATAACAAACTTGACGATATACTACATGTATAAGCATGACTTTCTAACTGGTACTGTTAGTACTTTTAATGGCCTTTCAAAGGGAATCTGATTTTGTAGGAGGTTATGGGCATCTGAATTTGTGGTTTTTATTTTCTTTTTAAGCCTCTGTGATTTTTGGACAGGATCAAAA
>WMED01027691.1:0-10577 GCA_019650415.1 Pipa parva | reverse complement strand
ATTACTTTAAAGGAGAACTAAAGTAAAAAAAAAAGAGTTAAAATACTTACCTTATACTGATCTGAGTGATTACAGTCACAGCATGAGCTGTGCTGTAATTAGTCGGCTTGTGATGATTCCCCCGACGCTTCTTCACAGCGCTGGCTGACTGAGAATCCAGCGCTGCAGCTCCTCCCACCCTGTTACACCTTGGGTGTTTCAGGGCTTACACATCATCACGTTCAGTGTGGGGGCCAAAGAGAATGCTCTCTGCAATGAGCGTAATGATGTATGAGGCTGGGGAAGGACAAGAAGGAGCTGCGCGTTGGCTTCTATGTCAGCAAGCGCGCTGTGCAGGAGGCGTCAAGGGAAGCATTGGGAGCCGACTAATTATAGAACAGCTCATGCTGTGACTGTAATCAATCAGCTCAGTATAAGGTAAGTATTTTAACACTTGTTTTTTATTTTTTGACTTTATGTGTCCTTTAAAATAAGATATGTGCAGTGTGCATAGGGATTTTCATAGGTTTTCAAGTCTGGCCCTCCGTTGGTCTGAGGGACCGTGAACTGGCCTCCGGTGTAAAAAGTTTGGGGACCCCTGCCTTAAACTACAGAGATTTCACAAACTAGCCGCTAACAGCACCATATAAGAAATTACTAGGTGGGAGTAGTCAAGGGAACAATACTGTTGAGTATATGGAAGTGTTAGATGGACCAGGACTATATCCTCTTTAACTACATATTTTAAATTAATGCAAAAGTTTATACAATGTGCATCATCCATGTAAAATCATTAACCAGAATATTTGGGGGTTTCAATACTGCTTAATGAGTTCTTATGATTTAAATCAATCTGAAGAGAACTTTACTTGTATAAGTCTACAGCTGATTTACTTGTATGCATAGCTCTCCTACCAGCATGATGGCTACCTTATTGCAATGATTAGACAAGGGTCAAACCCTCATACTATTATAGGAAAAGAGCAAGGGGTTCTTGCTAGGGCAAAATTTATTAAAGTCAAAAAGGCTGTTCTCAACTTTTCGATAGAAAAATTCAATGAAAAAAAATTCTGAAAACTTGCATCAGAAATTTGATATCGCAATATTGAATTTTTTTGTCAAAATTCTCGATATTATGGATTTTCCATAGGAATAAATAGATTGAAAAGTTTTGATAGAATTTTTGAAATCGCAATATCAGAAATATTCAATATCGTGATACAAATTTTCATTCAATAAAACATTCAATATCGTGAAACAAACAAAAAAAAACCTTTATTTTTGTATAAATCTCTATTCAATATCAAAATATCGGGTCACAATTATCAGTATTTTAGATTTTATTAAATTTGGCCCAATTTAAGAGTGTGATTTTTTTTCGAAACCTAAGATATTTTAGAGAACTAGTTTTTAGTTACATTTTATTCTGATTTAATCTGTGTCTATTGCATACTTGGTTCAGAGATACCTGGGACTGTCCAGTACCCAGGTAATTCTTCAATATCATACATAATGGTTCTAGACATTTCCAAAATAAGTGCAACAGTCTTCTAATACCCCTCTTTGATACAATAAAATATTTTATTTAACATTTTACCTTGATTTACATTCACAGCATTGCTGCCTATAAGGGGCTTTAATGTCAGTGGAACTTAATCACTTTAATGATGCGATTTGTATTATTTATAAAGCTACGTGTGCAATATTTTACATAGCACAGTAAGTAAGACAGTATCATTATCATCCGGTCACATAGCCTCAATCCTTTTTTTCTCAAATGTATTTGAAGTCTAGCTGATACTGATCTTAATGACTGTACCAAATTCAAAATGCCTTGAAGGAAAACTCATTTACTGTATACTGTATAAGATATGGGCATAAAGAGCTTTCTGGTGCTGTACAAAATGATAATGATCTTCATGTGACAGGTCAGATGTTGCTTTGCTGAATTACAGCAACATAGGATGAATTAACATCAGATGACCAATATCTATGACTGAATTATATAATGGTGTGGTTAATAGACAGGATGTAATGTCTATTGAAATTGAATAAAGTCATTGCTGAAATCACTGAACGATATATTTTTTTGTATGTACAGTAATACTTATAGAAGACTGATTGGCTCCAGTAGATGCAGATTTGTTTGATGACAATACTCTGGGAAGTACTCCAGAAGCCTAATTTATATTGTTATATGTTATCTTATATAATTCAATTATATTATATGGTATGTTCTTATTGCTGAGAATTTATTTTACAATGTCATAACGTTCCATTTATTTTACAATATAAAGTAAGACATATACAGTATATATATATATATATATATATATATATATATATATACTGTATATATATATACCTGTATATATACAGTATATAAATAAAACTTAGCAGTAGGTTGTAGTGATGTTTCAGATGTTATTGGTTAACTTTTAAAATTGCCCCGGGCAAGTTGCACTTTCATGGGCATCTGTTTTCATTTACACACTTTGGGTAGGTGGTATATGATTATGGATTTATTAAATGGCACCAGTGATTCATAAAACAAAATTTGCATGATGATTTTTTTACACAAGAATAATAAAAAACAGAGACTTTTCTCAACACTGCTGCATATCTAACCAGTTACTTCTTCAAGCTTGAGAGAAGCGCCACTAGTTATGTTCTTGCTTGGAATTTCTATCAAGATTCTAATGGCTGTAATGCTTCTCCAGGGCAAGGATTTCCAGCTTCCAACTTTTGGGAAAGTTCCCTTTTTACTCTTCATTGGAACTTTGGGCTGCCACTCTGACCCCAGATCCTATTCCAATACATCTCTACTGCCCCATATGACAGCAACATATCTGCTTAATGTAATTAGCATACAAGCTCTGGCATTTTCTATTTTTATGTTTATACCTTTATCTTATACATTAATAGTCCCCTCTTGTATCATTGATGGCTCATAGGATATTGAGTAATGTGCAGGTTATTAAATACCCAAAACAATCAGTATGAATAAATAGTGGTTTGGTGCTGTTTTGGGCACCATTCTCCAGCATTGTCACCACTTCCAATAAACCACATTTCATAGAAGCGACTACAGTAGCAATAATGTCTAAGGAAACCATGGGTTCTTTAAATAAAATATTAAAAGCTATTTTATTCATGTACACAAGCTCATGGTTGATAATATTTAAAATAGAAACTTCTTAAGCAACATAAGCTCCTTATATGCAGGGTGACTACATAGTCCGACCCAGAACAATCTCTCACCCCTTCTCTTCTGTATATATGAATCACACCTACCTTGGATTTTCTATGGATGCTGCTCATATATTACCCTTAGGAACCTTTCTCTTGGCTTATTTATTCTCTCATTACTGATAATAACCAATAGTTACCAAAGTAAGATTAGAAGCAGACAGATTTAGGTAGCTAGGTGAGAAAATATATAAAGCAAATTTGGGCTAAGGGTGCTATCTAGTGATCAAAGGGATCAATAGAAGATCTGTAAGTCTATTACATTGGAACAGTTACAGAGAACTATATGGGATGACATCAGTTGTCATATTTTTGTGAAGTAGGAGGGAAATATGCTTGGAATGGGAAGGACTGCCTTTAAGTCTGCAATCAGGACCAGCTGTTACCGGTAGCAGTACACCCACCAAGTATTGTACTCAACCCAGGATTGTTTTGGCTTTGATGCATACACATAATTTTTCCCATAGGGTGTGGGGTAGCAGGGTAGATTGCTTTGGACAAATAAAGGATTGCCTGAAATCCCACTAACAGAAGTTATTAAGGGCATTGGACACCGTGGAGGAATGACTGAGAGCGTCAAGTGTCAGTAACTATTTACTGTATTTGCCAGTGTATAAGACGACTGGGCGTATAAGACGACCTCCCAACTTTTCCAGTTAAAATATACAGTAGAGTTTGGGATATACTCGCCACATAAGACTACCCCTCTTCCAATGCAAATCCTGCTTGGATTGGTCAGCTCTCCCTGTCTGCCCAGCAATCCCTGTCTCCAAGATTATCAGAGCACCATCACACTGTGCTGCCCCTACAAGTCCTACCCTCTGAAGGAGGGTGCTATCTTAGTGCTCACCCCCCTCCTTTTTTCTCTCCTTACCTAGCTCCTCTGTTGCCCAGCTGTCTGTGTTGAGTGCTATAGCGTTTGCTCTCCCCAGCAATGATTAAACTTCCTGTCACTCACAGGAAGTTACATCAATGCTGGGGAAGGAATGCTGTAGCGCTCAGCACAGACAGCCGGGCAATGGAGGAGCTAGGTAAGGAGAGAGAAAAGTGATACCCAGCGTATAAGACGACCCCCAACTTTTCAAATGATTTGCAGGGGTTAAAAAGTAGTCTTATACGCCAGCAAATACAGTAATTGTACTGTCATTGTTGCCACACTTTACCATATTAGCTGCAACATACTAATTTGCTTCTTTTGTTAAATAAACTGGAAATGTCCAGTTTCCAACAGTTATTTAACCATCTGATTGTAAGTTATAAGATCTAGAATTATCAACACTTCCAGTCACTTCCCTGTGTTAAGATTTGAAGCTGAAGTGCTGAAGAGAAAGGAGAGAAATTTGAAAGAGATTTAATAAGTAACTGTCTGTAAAGGATGAAAACTAGTAATGAATATATACTGCAAAAAGCATACATTTGACAATGACAGACTAATAATACTGGTGAAAGGACTGGTCCTTTAAGCAAAGAACCACTGTGCCCTTGGTATTTGTATTAACTATAAGTGCACCCACACATCATTTCACTGGTATCTATAACATTTACCCCTCCAAATGTAAGCAGGGCCTGCACCTTTCATGCAAAATGCAGGACAGCTTTTGACTACCTAAATTAATCCTTTCAAACAGACAGGGGAGTTATCCTACAGCTTATTGACAGAAAGAGAAAAGCAATGCCACTACAAGAATGCCCCCCATGCTCTTTGAGCTGTGTTGATGGTGCAACGTAAATTTGCGCATGTGTAAGTCACACTGAACCTTAGCATGGCCTACACAACACCCTTTTCAGAGGGAAATGGAAGACCCTGACTGTCTAAAGGTAATCCAATTTGCTTTCCTAAGAGCGTCTTTTAACTATTCACATCTAGTTACGAGTCCATGACAGCCAGCCAGTCAGTTATCTCTACTTTAGGAGGATTATTTAAATTTGCATCCATTTGACACTTTCCTTATTTGTGCATTCATAAAACTTTGTTTCTACAATGTGACGAAATTTGCCAATACTACAAATATAACACCTTACAACAACCACGTACTTACGCATCTTTTCACAGGCGTGTGTGCAAGTGGAAATCACCTATTTACCGAGCGTCAGAGTACGTTGAAGTGGCGAATCACCACATTCACTGGTCAGACTTTTCCAAATTTAGGAACAGTGTTGCATAAAAAGGGATGTCAGTAACACTTGTAATGTAGGTGACTTTATTACAGCGACAGCAGTGGTGACAAAGTGGGGACAATGTCCTTCCTTGGGATCAATCCTGCTTATTCATAGTATATTGGCATTATTGTAAGAATGATACAGACCATTTTTCCTTTATACAAATCCATGCGAATCAAAGGAAAATTACATCACTTCACTTGACTTGATCAAATTCTCATCACTATGCATCCGCTACTGTTCAACTGACCACTCCTGACTACACGTAAAATAGTGTTCGACCATGTTCGCTTCTTTGCTAAGGGAATCCACTGTTTAAAGAATAAGAAGTAGTGAATTGTGTCTGTTTGAGTGAATCAACTCAAAGTGACCCAAAATCTCTGTGCTTGTTGAATTTGCACTTTAATGAATAGACCCCACTTAGGTTTGCGGTGCTGAATGCTTTAGTAATAGACACATCTCTCCGTGAAAGTTTGCTCTCATTAGGCATGAATGGAATGCTTTAGATGGCAGTATCTTTATATCCATAATGGCCTTTGTATAGTGTTTTATGTTTCTTTTAAACATACTGAAGACTTAATCTGGCTAGAAGTCTTCAGAAGTATGCTTTTGCATATTAATTTAACAGACTTGCTGAGTAAGAATGTTCCTGACTCCCCCATTTCCTTGAACTGTTTAACTTCTATTTAGATTGAATACAAATGCAATCCAGTGCTTTATTTTACTGTTTGAAACAGGAAACCTGTAGAAATTGTCAAATGTGGAATATCTCGCCTATGAAAATCTTTTTTGGTTTTGACATTTAAACCGCATTCTTTTAGATTTATGTTATTATATAAGTCTGTGACGCACATTGGACAGAGGGATAAAGTAGATAAAACAGATGTATGTGCATCTGCTCGGGTTAAAAAAAAAATAAAAGGAATTCTCAAGTTAACAGAGAATTGTGCGTGGAGGTCTTGTGTCAAACCTTACAAAAAAAAAAAGACAAACATTTGGCAGATTTCTCCATTAATAAATGGGAGAAAAATATATGGTTATATGAAAGTAATCTGGTAAAATATCCACAAAAATGTGTCATTGGTCCCAGTACCCTGAACAGAAAGAAGATGTCCCTGCCAAATTAGAGACTCATCAAAGTGAGAATTTGATTGACAAAGTGAATTCACATCACTTTGGGTTGCTACTCTCCAATGGTCACGATTTCTCTACTCCCTATTCCCTTACTCTTTAAGTGGCATTAATGCGTAGTGTGGCATAGTCAATTGGACAGTGGGAGCCCTCCCATCAATCTCCTAATTTGCCACTTTGATCTAGCGAAGTAAAATTGCCAAATTTGCACTTCGATGTATGATAAATACCTGTGTGTTGGTACATTGGCAGGCGAGTGGACACAAAGTGATGTGTAAATGTGTGGTTGCCAAAAAGGTGCAAATTGTGCGGAATTCGTCACATCTTAGAAAAGAATACTTTTTGGTGAATACGTAAAGTTGAAGATTCCCTATGTAGCAATTTACACTTTGATTAATATGCCCCTGCAGCTTTAGAAAGTGGAAAAGGAGCACAGATTCTAGAGCTATAGATCTATGGAAGGTCTGTATCTTGTGGACAAAATAACTAACAAAAAGCAGTGCATTGTCAGTAGCAGAAGCCATCTCAATATTATCAAGGTGTTTTATGGGCCAAACAATGTACAGACCCATAAAATGCCAGTACCTCTGACCAATGCATAATTTAAAATAAAACAGATTTCTTCCAATGGCCGTAGCCACATTAAAAACAAGAGGGAACCTAGGCATGGAATACACTGTTTGTGTAATCCTTTACTATATACTAGGATTCATTTACTGATTGGCACACAGATGACTTCACTCACTCACAATAGAACCAACATTTCCTTTCTGCACTGCACAGATCATTGGCATAAGTTACTCTAAGTAAATGCTCCTGTATAAAGGATAACTATAGGCTTGTATTGTCTGGTTGAGATTTGCAAGGGGGAGATACTTACCCATCACACTGTTAGGATCCAGCGCTGCCCCTGCTGTCTTCAACACTGCCAATGTCTTCTGTGCTTGACAGCTGCCACAGTCCTCTTGTCTTCCGTTTCCTCTGAGTTTCACTGAAAAGATGAAAATGTCAAGAACCAAAAGAGCAGAGGATCATGGAAGAGTTCTCTTAATAGGACTTCCTAAGCACTGGATGCACATGAGGTCCATTTCCTAATAACTCTGCTAGAGATTGTACTTACCAAAAATTTATTTTAGATTTCATAACAAATTCTTTTTATAAGTACAAGGTTTCCATGGCTTCATCATCTGCAAATCTTTTTTTTTTTTTACATGATTTTGAGAAACAACATTATGTTCTCTAATGAATGATACAAACAAGCTCTCTATGTGTACCTTCGCTATGTTCATGTCACCTTTCTGTCAAGGAATGGGACCCATGATTTATTGGTGGAGTTTTTTTAAATTATGTTAACTATAAAAGTTACAATGGAAGAAGGCACTGATAATAATATTTTTATAATATGAATATATGAATATATATTATATAAATATTTTAATATTAATATACACAGTTGGTTAATGGCACTTTTATCGCATCTTTCTTTACCAAATCTACAGATAGAAATAAGATTCTGAGAAGAGAAAGTCACCTATAGTCGGTTTTTTTTCAAGTATTCCCAAGAGTCAGTTCTCTGTGGTAAAATGTATAAACTCTACTAAAGAGTTGTCTATGGTTCAAAAAGAAAAAAATTTGAGAAATTTATAGAAAGAGGTTATAAGCGTAATGAGCTACAAATTGCTATACAAAAAGTTTAAACTGATGTGCAATTTACTACATCTAGTAGTAGAAATAGTGATAGGATCCCTTTAGTTAATCATGTAGTTAATTAGTAGTTAATCATGGGGTGCATCAAAAGGGGTATAAACGCACATGATGAGAACATTATTATACCGCTTTACAAAGCGCTGGTCAGACCACACATGGAATACTGTATGCAGTTTTGGGCACCAGTGCACAAGAAAGATGTGGTTGAGCTTGAGAGGGTTCAAAGGCGGCTACTAAAATAATTAAAGGAATGAACAATATACAGTACCAAGAAAGATTATCAAAACTGAGCTTGTTTAGTCTAGAAAAAAGAAGATTAAGGGGTGACCTAATAACTATGTATAAATATATTAGAGGTCAGTACAAAGGTCTGTCTCACAATCTATTTATACCAAGAACTGTAAGTATAACAAGGGGGCATCCTCTACATTTAGAAGAAAGAAAGTTTCTGCATCTACATAGAAGGGGATTTTTTACTGTAAGAATAGTGAGGTTATGGAACTCTCTGTAGCATTTGCAAAAGAATCATTAATCCCACCCAATATAGTACAGCATAACATGATATATTGTTCTATAGCACATTTACTATTTATTCTTCACTTATTCACAACATATATATTTTTTTGCGCAATCATTGCGTATTTTTTGCGCTTTTTTGCGCTTTTTATTCTGTATAACTTATATATTTTTTACATTTTTTATATATATATACAATGTAATTTTTTTTGCACGGTTAATGTATGCACTTAGGCATCATATTTACACGTAGTTATAGTTAGTTCAATCTATATTGTTCATCATGATTTCTTAAGCTCACCTTTTTCTTTTTTAATTTTATTGGCACTTTTTACAATTTTCATAATTTTTATAATTTTATAATTCTACACATATAAATTTATAGGAGTGTATGAGCTATATACATTATGGGTGTATTTATATGTTTATATTTTAATTAACGAGCTTTAACCTCATCTCTTTACAATATTTCATAATAACGTGTCAGTTATCATGTCCGAATCTTATGATAAGCCATTTCTAATTATGTACAATGTATGCTTTAACATTTCTTATGTAATTGTTCATTTGTTTTGTTTTATTTATATATGCAGATTTACTGGGACTAAATTAACTTAATGTGATAGAATCCTTCCAGTACAAGCTGGCTGCCCTGGATGTGCATGCAAACACCAGGAAGAGATTTATGAAATTATGTATTAGAATGGAGTCGATATGAGGCAACTGGGAGGAACCGTGACTGAATTAAACTGCAGCTTGGCACTTTAACAAGGTTGACCGATAAACCAGTGGGCTGGACTTTTTGACGTCACGACTGAGTCTTAAGAACGGCCATTTTACATTTGGGTAAGACCACACACTGCATAGAACATGTGACCGGAGGCACATGTTATGGATTAAGCAATTAGAGTGTGTGGGCGGTACGAGTAAGGAACCAGTCATGCTGTCTAGAACGCGACAAGTAATGGAGATCGTAGATCAAAGAATTATGGATACATGTTATGGGTGGACGCATGCACACTCTGGGCGGCCAGGTAAGGATACACTATTTAAGTACACTGAATATACGGTAGCAGTTCCTACGATTAAGCGCCACTGCGCGAAACGCATCAGGAGGCGCTACCGCTTGTTTGTTTTTAAATTTTTGTTTACTCATGGATTCTATTTTTATGCAACTTTAATAAATTACAAGATTTTATTTGGGAGTGCCGGATTAATGATTCTTTTGCAAATGCTATTTGGGTATATATCCTGAGCACCCCGCAACCTGGAGATTAACTTTAATCTTCAAGTAGCTGGACAGAGGAGCGGCCATTTCGACATGCTATTTCTTATGGAACTCTCTACCTGAAGAAGTTGTTATGGTTAATTCCATTAAAGAGTTCAAAACTGGTTTGGATGCTTTCCTTCAGTGTAAGAATATTATAATCACAGATGTCTCCGGCACTCCGTTAGTAAAAGCAACTTCTTTATTAAATAATCTTTAAAAGGAGGTCAATGTACAAACATTTAAAAGCGTGTGGATAAGCCACTTACACGTTTCGTGCGTCAGCACTTAAGCATAGACGCACATGACGAGAACATTAAGAATATTATAAGTCATGGGCACTAGATAACTGAAGGTGAGACCTTGATCCAGGGAATTATTCTGATTGCCATATTTGGAGTCGGGAAGGAATTTTTTTCCGTAATATGAGGATAATTGGCTCTTCCCTCATGGGTTTTTTGCCTTCCTCTGGATCAACATTGCAAGAAATAGGCTGAACTGGATGGACTTAAAGAAGCTAAGTTGGAAACTGAAAGACTCATTGCCCAGATGAGTAAAACAAACCCCA
>WMED01027690.1:0-10577 GCA_019650415.1 Pipa parva | reverse complement strand
TACAACACACATTACTTTTTATTAATCAGGCTGGACTGTTCCTTTAAAAAAAAAAAAAAAAGTACTTGCATAAATTTCCTTTCTAGGTAGATTTGGCGCGTTGCAAAACGCTGAGCAAATTGTATTTTATGTTACAGGGCAGTGTGTGCTGTTTTGCAAACGCAGTGACTGAAGGGAAAAAGAATTTAATTTACCGGATCGGATTTCTTTTTTCTACCAGCGATAAATTCCACAGCGGTTTCCTGGCACAAATCTATCCTACCCCGGCAAAGCTTAAAATCCAATTTCCGTCCCTAATAAACTTGGCAGAAATTTAAAAAAAAAAAAAAGTTTTCCATAGGATTACAGGGAGCCCCGACTCGCGAAGGCTAGCATTACCCGACTCAATCCCTGATTAGAACCAGTTCATTTATTTTACAATCTTGGATTTCATTGACTTATTTCCTTTGAGAGCGGATTACAGAAGACCAGGTATAACTATGACGCATTGAATTTTTTTAATGTTAGAAAATGTCTCCCCCCCGCTCCCTTTTATCTTTAGGTGTCACTAGCTGTATCGCACGTCAATGAACAAACTGTGCTATGATATGGCCAGTGAATATTCTCACATGCAGTGACTAAAGGACAATGACTAAGCAATGGAAGAAAGATTAAGGATATAGTGATAAGTGGGGGCAAGGTTGTACAGTAAGAAAGGCAAAAGGGACCAAGTTCCAAATTTTGCAACATAGATGGCGCTGATGATTATTGACATCATCACGCGCTATTTGCTCATGTGCAGTGATTACTTACACGATTGGATGTCATCTCATGTATTAAGTAATCACGGCGCATTCGGGAAATGACGTCGATGCTCATCTGCACCATCTGATGCCTGGTGAGAACGGCATCGGTTCGTCACAGCGCTATCATACTGCCTTCTTGCTTAACAATGCCTCCTTCATTCTTGCGCACAATTAGCGTTTCCTGAATGGTGCAAGGTACACTTTACAATATCTAATTTCCAGTTACAGTTTTAGTTCCCCTTTAAGCATTGGAGTCGGTAGATTAAAAAGACTTGGAAGAATTTAGATTGTAAGCACTACGGGGCAGGGACTTCCAACCTCGTGTCAACCGCAACTTTGCACTTAGGGGTTAATTCAGCATAGTGCGAAATTACCTCCCGATCCTTCGCATCAGCTCGCCAAGACTGGTATGCGCTCCCTGCTCTCCTGCACGTGGAGATCAGCGAACGTTTTAAAGCTACTTCGGCTCACCTCGCGACCACTCGAGTCGCCTCACGAGACTGAAATACCTTTAAAGCGTTCACTGATCTCCTCGTGCAGGAGAGCAGGGAGCGCATACCAGTCTTGGCGAGCTGATTGCGAAGGATCGGGAGGTAAGTTCGCACTATGCTGAATTACTCCCGTAAAGTGAAGTATCCTTGTGATATTTTACTCGAATTGTGTAATGCACTTTTCCCATGTCTGTATTATACTTGTACTGCTGAACTGTACAGCGCTGGGTAAATTTGTGATACTTTATAAATAAAATTATACATACACATGCATACCTATAATTAGGTCACCGGGCACAGAAAATGTTAAAACTCATATTAAATATTTCTCCCTATACTCTTCCGATCTCATTATAGGGAACGCGAGAGATATAACAACCTAAAGCAATTAGCAGAATAATTAGCATCTGTGCAAATTCCTGAGCTTGCAGTATGTTTACTGCAGCTGTAAACTAAAGCCTTGCAACTATCACTTCCAGTTAAAGGACAAGTAACAAGAAGAAAACTTCCAGCCATTCCAATACTAGGAAAAATGTTCTCTCTATGAAGCTAAAGTCCTGGTTTTTATTTTTGGCTTGTGTTATAGCACTCTCTTTCTATTGTCGCGACCCCTTTGGGGGGTCACGGGTCCGCCCACACGGAGATACGCTTCGGTTTGATTATGTCATCGCAGGGGTCGCAGCCAAACATAGGTTGAGAACCACTGCCCTAGAGCGAAGCTTCTCAACCTTGCTATTGCCGCAAACCTTTTTAGCACAATTCCCCATGATTTGGTGACTCCAACAGGGGACTGTTACTGTTGCAGTTGCGACTTCATTATGGGAATATTGCTGCGGTCACTAATTGATATGGGAATATTGTCGCGGTCACAAATTTGCTATGGGAATCCGCCATTTGAGAATTCGATTCCAGTGGTCTTAGTCAACCCCTGGTAAATCAATCATTTGACCCTCAGGTTGAGAACTGCTGCCCTAGAGAGTATGAGCCTTTCGAGTGGCAGGTAATCTAAATGTTTTGCTGTTGCAGGTTCTACAGAGAATTCTGGGATCTTTTAGGCTGCAGTTCACTATAGTGTTATAGATACAATTCAAATGATAAATATTGCTAAGCACAAAAAAGAAATAATGTATCACATAGGTACAATAAATAGGTCAATCAGTTGAAGGACTTCAGGAAACTTCCCACAACTGTGGGTATCTAATAGCAACAATGTATCCCAGCATGCAGCTATGGCAACCTACAAACAGTCCTGAGATGTCTCGTGCTGATACTATTTAAATGCAATAAATCTGTTTGACTTGCCCTTGCACATGTTTTACTTACTGACCTGGAATTCCTGCTAGCCAACATCACATGTTTTTACAGTCAACCCTGCATGTACAGGCTTGCTTTCAAACAGGATGGACACCATATTATTATTATTACCTTTATTTTCCGGTAGATGCTCAGTAAACTCTATGCGCACAGGTGGTTTTGTTTGGTGATTTTTTGAAGTTTTTAAGGAAGCGCAAATTTTTTCTGCTAGTTGCTAAGTTGTGACTGCGACAATATTCTCGTTATACAAAAGCTACTGTGACAGTAGCAGTCTCTTGCAACGGTCTTTAGATGGCAAATTCACACCTTTATGCAACAATTCATATTTTAGCCTATAACCCGCTAAGGGCAGTGTATCAACTAGTGCAATCATTAACTGATGTCTAGTAACCTATAACAACCAATCATCAGTTAGCATTCAGTAGAATAATAAAAACCAACCTCTGATTGGCTGCTTGGGTTACTAAATTCAGCAAATGATTGAATGCCTTACGCCGAACAATAACTGGGAACTCTGCATTGTAACTTGCATCTCTAGACCTATTTGCTGCAATTCATTCCATTCCGTCGCTTTTCCGCACGTTATCACCGGTTTTTCCCTTTCCCTCGATTTATATAGTGCCAAATAAAACTTATTGATATTGATAAATATCGATACGTTAATACCACTACACCTTACGTTACTTTCAATGGAGCTCATTTACCATCGATATTCAATGGGGACTTAGAAAGACTGTCTATGGGGACTAATGGGTTTTTGCCTCCATCAACCCAAACGAAACACTTTTCAGCGATTAAAAAACAGCCAGAAGAGGCTTAATAAATATCGATATCAGAGATACCGAGCTTTTCCACCTAATTAAAGGTATATCAAACATTTTAGTTTTTGTTTTTTTTTTTGTAAATACTGTGTTGTGTGATAAACTTACCAAAGACAATATCAGCATGAGACAGAGATATCAAATCTAAACCAGAAAGTGAGGAGTTCAGTCTGTGTCCCAGGACATTATCTTAATTGAAACAACCCAACTGACTGACAGCTCACATCAACAGATTGATAATTCTTCCCTGCTGTGCTAGCTAATTACATTATTATACTTTCACTTCACCAAACCTGCTTTCTGCTTACCCTGAAACAAGGCTACTGGCAAAATGCTACAATGCACCCAAAGCAAATTCCAGTATAAATTCCAATGGATTTAAAGGGATTTAAATCAAACATACGTCTGTGTGTGACTGAATAGGGAAACTAGACTGTAAGCTCCACGGGGCAGGGACTGAACTGAATGACTAATCTCTCACAGTTCATAACAAAAAGATCTCGCGCTGACCAACTGGCTAAATAGGGATCAAGACAGATAATTCCTGCCTTTAGAGGTAGATGTTTGAAAGCAAAAGTGCCTGTTTATTCCATCATACCATAACACACTTTATAGTAATGCCAAAAACCCAAAATGTTCCGTTTGCATGAATACCAAAGTATACACGAAAAATGTACAGAAAGAATGATATTTTAATGTAAAAATACATTTAAACTTTTGGGCTTTATGTTCAGTTTTAATCTAAAATTTAGCTGGAAACAATGGCACTGGGTGGTGACTGTTTACATAACAAATCAGCGATGTGATAAACAAAAAGCAATGAAAATGGCATATTTAGCTGAAATGCCCTGTATGCAGACTCAAATGGAAATATCTAGCTGCGTCTACCTGTGTATTCAGCCTGCTTGATGTGGCCCCTTAATAATAATATAATAATAATAAGCCCCTTTTTAACAGTATTATTACTGGAATGACCCTGATTTCCAGGAGGTATTCTTAGAGATTATAATGACATTGTGCCTCATTGACAAAAGGGTGAATTCCCCTGTCAAATTCACTTTGCTACAATTCGAGTTGCATCACCATAATAGATGCAAATTCACTTATCACTACTGACGACTAAGCGGAGAATACACTTGTCAAATCAATAATAGCTGTCAGATGCCTAGTGTCGCATAGTCAGTCAGAGAGAAGTAGGATGAGAAGGAGTGAGGCAAATTGGACAAGTGAAGGGCAGTGACGTCAGTCTCACCATATCCCACTAACTGTATTCTGCGAATATTCTATCTATTTCACCTTGTCCCTAGGTCAGTGATTTACCGACTTTTCTTTCCCGAGTTTGGTTGGGCGGGGCTAAATGATGATTGACATTATAGCTCCTCCAATCATATCCCTGTTAAATGGTGATTTAAAGAATCTGATTGGAGAAGCTATAATGTTAATCATCATTTAGCCCCGGGTAACCTGATTCGGGAAAGAGAAGTCAGGCTGACAGGGAAGATGACAGAGAGAAACGCTGTGTAAAGGTACAATTTTGAATACATATATATTTACAGAAACATTTATTTCATTAGTACAGTCTAAATTAGTATTAGTTTTGAAGTGACAGGTGCGCTTTAAATAATCTGATTTATGCCCCTTGGCAACCTCTACTGAAAATTTTATGACAGCCACACACACAGCTAGAAATATATCCCTGCATCACGGTGTCTCACCTACTCACTGCAGTCAGATGCTCCTTGTAAAAGTCAATATACATCTTTCCGTTACAGAAGCGACATAATTTTTTCCTCGCCCTTAACGCTTTACTAATCACCTGTGTGCGGCACATAAGGAATGTCTGCTATCAGATTCCATTTTACTGGTTAATCAGGGGGTCACATTACCTACCTTACACCCAAATTCCTCTTAATGACAACCATCAAAAACAAGGAAGGCATTTTCTACCAAATTCTAGAATAAAAACAGCATCATATTTAAAATTCTAGGGGGGGGAAGGGGATATTTATAAAAATCTAATACGTTTTCTCCTGGTATATATCGATACCGAATATACCATTGATTAGGTCAAAAATATCGATAACGCTGATCTGATCTTTTTATCGCTGAAAAGTGTTTGCCTGGTTGGCAAAAAAAAAACATTATTTCCTACAGAGATGGTTTATAAGTTCCCTAAGTGATATTGATATTGATGGAAAAGGAGCTCCATTAAAGGAGAACTAAAATACTTACCTTATATAGAGTCAATTCATTACAGTCACAGCATGAGGTGTGCTGTAATTAGCCGGCACCCGATGCTTCCCCCAACGCCTCCTTCATAGCACGCTGGCTGACTGAGAAGCCAGTGCCGAAGCTCCTCCCAACTTGCTTCACCATCGGTGCCAAATGCCTTAAACATCATCATGTTTATTTCAGGGGCCAATGAGAACGCTCTAAGCAATGAGCGTGATGATGTATGAAGCCAGTGAAGCAAGCGCTGTTAAGGAAGCATCGGGTGCCGACTAATTACACCACAGCTCATGCTGTAACTGTAATGAATCGACTCTATATAAGGCTAATTTCTCCTTTAAAAGTAATGTAAAGTGTAGCAGTATTAATGCATCGATATTGATCTTTTTTTTACATAAATACATTTTATTCGCCATTACATAAATTGAGGGAAACCAAAAAAATACAGCAAAAAGAAAGCGGCAAAACGAATCGAATTGCGGGCGAATAGGTTGAAATAACCTTTATAAATTCCTCCCCTTAGAACTTATATCTCCTATATCTAATATTATAAGTAGGAAACCCACCTTTATTTCACTCATTGTACAGTTACAGTTAAAGTAGAAATGCAATAATAACTGCTCATCAAGCCTTTGATTTAGAAACGTTTCACAACACTGTAGTAAAGCAAGGTATATTTTTCGAAATGCAAAATGGACCTTGTCACCACGACGGACAGATTTCATGCATATATTTTTATTTATTTGTTAACTTTCCTTTGTTAAAAGGAGGTTGGAGGTTGGGGGTAAAATCCCTATAAAAAAAAATATTTGAAAAATCACAACAGGGGCTCCTTCCACAACATAAACGTTGACTTTTCAAACTGATGGATCTCGGAAACGATAGCAACAATATGATTCAGCCTAACCTGAACAAACACAATGAATATTTCATAGCTAGTATTATAGGATTATTCCTTAACTGTTACATGGTGCTGATATACTGTACTGTATGTTGATCACTCTGACAGACACTGAACAGCAAGGATTCTTAGGGACGAAATTTATTAAACTTGGAAAAACCGCTCTGGGTCCGTCCAAGTTTACCGAGAGAAATCTCGAAATCTTCTTGCAAGATTTTAGGGGGTTGTTCACTAAAGTCCGAATTGTTGCGTACAAGTGTAAATTCGCCAGATAAAGACAGTTGCAATAGGTTGCTACTGTCACAGTCGCATCTTTACTAAGAGAATATTGTCGTGACTTTATTATTCGGAAATTGTAGCGGATTTGCTATGGAAATCCGCTGTTTGCGAATTCGACAGTCAAATTCGCACCTTAGTGAATAAGTGAGTATTTTTTCTGTTGTAATTAGGGGTCAAGGGCCTATTAATTTGCCTAGTGGGAATATTTGACACTGTTTGGGGTGGCTCTTGTTGGTTCTTCAACTGCTGTGTTGTGACTCGCAGCTCATCTCCATAGCTCCGCCCTGCATCTCCATAGCCCCACCCATGAACTCTAACACTTCTTTTGATTGGATGTCGGCAGGTCATGTGATCAGGCGCATGCGCTCCTACCCCTTTGTGGCTCCACATAAATTATTTGCCGGGGGGGGGGGGGGGGGGAGGAGAGAGCGGAATGGCTTCTCCTGTTGAAAGTTTTCCGATCACTGGTCTGTGTGGTTGGTCCTGTCGTAGTTTTTGTCCCAGTGAAAACCTTGGTTGGGTAATTGAAGGTTAATAGGTGGTTCTGTCTAAGGCCACGATCAAACTTTTAAAATTAAAAGCGCAAGCCGAAAACTGGCCTAGACATAAATCTATTGAAAACACCATTGAGGTGCCACACTAGCGATAGCAATGGATGATTTCTCGCTATAACCCTACGTTTTTTTCTCGCAGTGGAAAACACACTGAGAAAATGATTTGCACAACGAAAAGTCAATTTAGTTTAACAATGTGTGAGCAGACTTGAGGTCACAAACTGGTCTCGTACTGATATGAGAGCATTATCTCATGGGGAGAATTGAACAAAAATATTAATTTTCTTCATGAGAATTTAAGCCTGGAGAGAATGTGACAACATATTACTGTTTGCCTGGTACCGATATGTGAGAATTTTTTGCCTGGTTAACTTTTTTTTTAAGAGAATTTTCCCATGAAGAAAACGAAACAACATATTATCGTTCGCCTGTTTACTGAGACGAGAGGAACTTCACCTGGAGAATTTGTCATCTGCCCTTTTTTCCGCTGATGACAATTATATACGTGAAAGAGTCTGAAGCGTTCAAAGCGGCACATTAAATTCACTGTCGATCTCTCGCCTGGCGCTTTGTTAAATAAAAAACACAGAGGAAAATTCAACTGGTGTAAACCCAGCCTAAGGATCCAGTCCCTGAGAGGAAGTGGAGTCTAGTAATTGGTTGAAAGACACTAGGGGGATTATTGACTAAAGTCAGAATTGTTATGTAAAGGCGTGAATTCACCACTTCCCCATGATGGAGTATTCAGCAAACTCTGTGATGTGCCAGCTAATGACAGTCGCACACTACACAATAGACTGCTACTGGCGCGCTCATGACTTTACTATGGGAATATTGTCACAGTCGCGGATTTGCTATGGGAATCCATTGTTTAGTGAGTAGAGAATCAGGGGGAAGTAAGAATTCAATCCAACAGTCGAATTCTCACTTTAGTCAATAAGCCCCTAAATTAGTGACTGCTATGGTGGTGTATGGATGGTTAGGGCTAGACTGACAGATCTCATCTATTCATTGCTGTATAGGACTGTGTTAATGTTAATTTAGATATGTAATGTGCAAGAGTGGGGCTAGCCCACCAGGAGATGTTTATTTTAAAACTAATCAGGTCTCTAAAATGGTCTAAAGCCTGACGCAGTGCTGCTTCCTTTTCTGTCCCGCTAGGGTAGCCGTAGTTCCCTAACAGCAGTTACATAGGCCCCGGGGTAATTCAGCATAGTGTGTAGTGACGTCCAGATCCTTCGCATCACTTTGCACAGACTGTTATGCGCTCGCTCCATGAGGACATCAGCGAGCACATAGCAGTGTGTGCGAAGTGATGCGAAGCATCCGGACGTCACTTCGCACTATGCTGAATTACCCCCTTATACATCTACTTATTATAAATGGGATTATGGACATATATAAACACAGCATATTCAGTACTGTATATGGAAACACTAGATTATTATGCACAGGAGATACAGGATATTCAGCATGTGCAGATAGTGAATATTATACACATGTAGATACAGGATGTTTAACATGAGCAGATACTGGATTATTATACACATGTAGATACAGGATATTCCGCATATTATACACATGTAGATACAGGATTATTACTCACATGTAGATAATGGATATTCAGCATATTATACACACATACAGTAGATACAGGATATGTGGAATATGCAGATACTGGATTATTATACAAATGTAGATACTGGGGGCCTTATTGATTAAAGTCTGAATTCACCTTTAGAAATTCACTTCGCTACTATTCGAGTCACATCGCCAAAATAGTCATAAATTCACTTCTCCTTATTGATGAAGCTGCGGATAGATTTGTCGAACCGGTGGACTGCTACGGGCACAGTCACATGTGTAGTGTGGCGAAATCAGTCGAATAGAAGTAGTAGATTGCGAAGTCATGTAGAATGATGTGAATTAATCCAGTGACGTCATCCTCACCATATCCCTCTAACTGTACTGGATATAAGTCAATAAAACATCTATTTCTTTGTCACCTTGTCCCTAGTTCATGTTTAGGAGTAGACAAATTTAGTCGCAGTCGCCATTGTTCCTTTTGAATGAATAGTCGCCTTATGCCACACTGGAGCCCTGCCATCAACCCATAATTCACCATTCTGATGTGGTGAAGTCAAACAGGTGAAATTGGAGCATTACGCCTTGTTAAATTCCCAACTGTGACAGACTCCACTGCTTGATCAATAGTCTAAGTACCTGTGCACACATATGCAAAAGGATGCGAAGTGCTCAGTAAGATCATGACTACCGTAGTTGCCCAAATTCCACGTTTATTCGCCACATCGCAGAGTTTGCTCAGCACGCGAACATGGGGATGTGGAGATCACATGCAAATTCAGAGCTATGCACAACTATTCATCCTTTAGTCAATAAGGCCCTGGATATTCAGCATAATGCAGATACTGGATATTTTATATTTGCAAGTATTATACATGTATAGATAGAGAATCTTAGACATATGCATATACGGGATATATTACACTTTCAACCTTAATAACTATATAATATATGAAGATGGAAAATTGGTCATCTCTAATATACACAAGCAAATATAGGACGTTTAACGCACACGGTTCCTGTATGTTGTACACGTGACACAATACAAATACTAATTTATCTACCAATATTTTACACATACCGGTATCAAATGCTTTACACATAAACAGCTACTATGTCTCGGTTACACTGTGACTGATACTGTGCATGTTTCAGCAGTGAACCTTCCCCTATACATGCACTATTGTACTATCACTGGGTATTACAGTCTACGCACATGAGTAATGAGCATTTGTGCACAGAATACCTTCTGTAGGTACAAGCAGCTAATCATACAGATAGTGGTTTATTTCTGCTTACATGTGATATATCATGTTCTGCTCATATTCAAAAAAGCCATGCAGGTCAATATTAGACTCTGGAAATCAAATCACACTTGACGGCCTCACTTAACTCCTATGCATGCCACCTCGCATTAACCCCTTAAGCCTCAAAACCCCGCCAGCTATTGGCGGACTACAAATCCCAGCATGCTCCAGAAGCCTTCTGAGTTCTGTCATTCAGAATAAATATAATTTAAAGGGCTGCAGGCTGTATTCAGGACTAGTGGTAATTCCTCAGAGGTAAAAAAATGAAGAGAGCTTTTTAATTTTAGCACTGTTTTTTCTGTAACCCCCTCT
>WMED01027688.1:0-10578 GCA_019650415.1 Pipa parva | reverse complement strand
ACATGGGTCGATTTAAAAACACAATTTAAAATACAAAGATGCTATGCCTACGCGTTTCACACATGCCATGAGTAAGCGCTATGAGTGAAACGCGTAGGCATAGCATCTTTGTATTTTAAATTGTTTTTAAATCGACCCATGTGGTGATAATAAAGAACGGATTTTTATTTCTACATCTTGGAGTGCCAAAATTCTTTTTACTAATTCCTTGATTCATCGTCCGCTGTTTCCTGAGCACCCGTGGTTCAACATACAAGGGAGATTGAGCGGTCAATACACTTTTATTTATTTATTTGTGATTACCTAGAAAATAAACACAGACACAAAAAAAAAAGGAAAGAATTGTTTAACAATTAACACATATAGGAATGATATTCAAATGCATGTCAAAAATCAAATATATTTTCCCATTAAGGAGAATTACAAAGGACATATGAAACCTACTTATAAATGTGGTATGATTATTGTGCATTAATATGCCAAAGTGTTGTACTTTAACAACAGGAAAACAAGCATTATTGGAATCATAGCAGGTAAACAAAACAGTTCTGCAAATAAACAGCAATTTTCAGAACCTGAGACTAACTCAGTGATTTGGAACAACCATGTCATGATAGCATCATAATGGAAAAGGCAGTATAGTTATTAGGACAAGACAGGTTTGCTTTCCTTACATGAGGTTAGCTAGTCCTTTAAACACACTTTGGATTACCATACACATTTCATTTAAGAAACACTGTTCAAAACAATTGCTTTTAATGAATACTTTTGTATGTATTTATGTATGTATAATTTTATTTATAAAGTGCCACAAATTTACACAGCGCTGTACAATTCAGCAATACAATTATAAGATAGACATGGGAAAAGTGCATTATACATGACAAGTGAGTAACTTACAAGTGTGAAATCACTTTAAGTGCCAGGTTGAGATTGACACAAGAGGATGGAGGTCCCTGCCCCATAGAGCTTACAATCTAAGTGGGAAGAGACTTACATACACAGATAGAAGGGTAACAAGAGCTGTAACAACTGGGACACTGGTCTGTAAATACATATATATATATATATATATATATATATATATATATATATATATATATATATATATATATATATATATATATATATATATATATATATATATATATATATATGTTAAGCATAAATAGTTAATTAAGGTTACAATGTAATATTTACAAAAACAGTGCTAGTGCTCCACAAGATAAGATTTTAGTTTTGTTTAAAAACTTTTGGAAGATTTCTTGAGTGTTTTTGATCACAGATGAGATGCACTCAGCTGTTATTGATTTAATCACTCAATAAACTTATGGAATTGATAAAGTGATGGAATATTTTGGTTGTTTACCATTAAAAAAAAAACAGCTACACTGCTGTGTGTGAAAATATTATTTTTTAAATGATTGTTTAAAAATGCATGTTAAAGTATCATGAACAGAATGTTGTAGATGTTTTTAAAGTAATAAATATGGCTAAATACCAGGATTAACAAATTAGATGTTCATTGCTCATAAGGAAGTTTTTCAAATAAAAACATTTTCGCTTTCTACAGTCATCCTACCTCTATATACCCCAGTGTTTGGCCATCCTTGGTTATGTAATAACAAAATAGAAACAACAAGTGCACACCTGCAGCAAAAAGATACCAGAGACCTAACAGGGATCTTTTTTTTTCAAATAAAACACAATGTATAAAACTGAATAACAGCTGCGAATATTTACAAGAAAAACTTTCCTTGAGCTTTATCTGAAAACTACAAAACATCAATATGGTGTATAAACATTAAAGGAAAAATTAAGCCCCAAACTATACCCAACAAAATATATGTAAACATATGCAGCCTATCCAGACAGATTACATCGTCTATTTCCCATATGTTCCATTGCAGCTCTTTGATCTTTAGAAACAACATCATTCATGTAGATGACTGGATATCCTAGGAGTCAATCACATTTAGTCTTTTGCTCTTGGTAGAATTTTTTCTTAATTATAAATGTAAAGGCAATGTGTGGTACAGTCACAGCTAGTTAATGTACAGAATTTAAAAGGAAACACTGCTGGTAGCATTTAATAACATAAATACAAAGATTTCTGGCACTACTTAATAGTAAAGCTGACATCACAGTAAAAGCATTTTTTCCATCCATATCAATGTCTGCTGAACAGAAGTCTATGTCATGGACATTTGTAGTTGCATAATAATTGCTAAAAGTCATTTTTTTATCATTCTGCTACATGGGATTTCACGAGTGCCCCATAGAAAACAATGATGGCGTATTTATCAAAATGTGCTTGCAATAATCTCACTGTTTTATATATAGGTGTTAAAGTGGTGGGTTCATAACTGTGAGGTGGATGTTCCTTCTCAGCAAATTGCTAGTTATTCTAGGGATGGTTCTACTTGGGTATCCTCCCCATGCTTACCAATGTCAATCTTCAGTCCAGTGCAGTCTTTCTTCAGCTTCCAGTACTGCACTCCTCTTTATTTCTACATTCTCTTCAACATTATCAATGTGAGGAAGCGCAAAAGCAGTATTCTGACCTAATACAGCTTCAGCACTTGTTCACATCAGTAATGTTAAAGAGGAGAAATTAACCTGAAAGGGGATCGTGACTTTGAAAGCTGAAGAAAAGATGGTGTAGCAAGAGGCAGGAGGCAGTGCTGGACAAAAGTTCAGCATTAGTAAGTATAGAAAGACCAGCCAAGCAGTACCCCTAGACAAATTAGCACTTCAGTTTATAGTTTTAGTCCTTTAAAGAGAATATTGAGAATAATTGTTACATGAATAAAGAGTTTGTTAATTGTAATGTCATTAACTGTATCTACATTTTGAAGTACACAAGCAAGAAGATTTATGTGGAAGACAAATCTCTCAACATGTAACAGTGGATTTTGGGATTTAAACTGATATCTGATTAAATAAGCAAGTTTAGGTACATGATAGGAGATGGCTGTTATTTTTCTTTATTAGCAATAATGATTAAGTAATTTCACTAGACAGGTGGCATATCATTTTTGCTTTTCATTGTTTTGTATTTTAGAATATTTGTGTTTATTATGGTTTGTAGAATTATATTTTTTCTTATTGTCTGACTGTTTGTATTAAAAATATTATCACCTTTAAATTTGGTACTAATTTTGCATGTTACCTTTTACAAGTAAAGGAGTGCTACTCAGAAAAAGAACATATACTTTGTGCCTTTTATGTCCTTTACTCTGCCCTCTTCACTTCCTCTCATTCCCATCTCCCATTCTGTATCCTATCTCCATACTGTCATACCTGGGTACAGTTTCAAAGAATTATTTAAAAGCCACCTCTCCACTGCTTCAGGGAAGTCTACAGTATCTCTATCACCTAGTTAAAACACTCTGTGCCTTACACCAAGCACCCACTCCCAATCTCCTTCCATCCTCCTTCACTTCTTACATCATACACTTTCCTTCTATCTTCTCCAATGGCTGATCCTCCACTACACCTACCCTTACTTAGTCTGCCACTCAATGTCTACATGTTACTGGAGTTTCCCTTTTGGCCTCTTGTTCTATAGCTCCCTCTACTTTACACTGTCAGCGTCATCTATTCTCCTGTGTTTAAATTAAAAAATGGCATTACTCATTAATCTATTGTGACTCAGTGTCTGTCGCAACCATATGGTACAGCACTACAGAACATGCTGGTGGCTTTCAAGAAAAAGATAATAGTAATAAAAATAATAATAATTACATGCACCTCTTTAACAGGACATTAGAGCCTATCCATATCATATCGTGTTTCCCTGAAAATAAGACAGTGCCTTATATAAAATTTAGCTCCTAAAGATGCACTAGGTTTTATTTTCAGGGGATGTCTTATTTTCGGGGGAATGGTACTGGTACAGTATATTTATCATACTTTACTGCAGCTAGGTCTTATTTTCAGGGGAGGCCTTATATTTCTAAGCTTGGAAAAAATTGCACTAGGTCTTATTTTTGGGAGATGTCTTATTTTCAGGGAAACAGGGTGGATCATACAGTGGGTTAATGTAGCACAATTTCTGCTGCTAAGTGTGACAACATTGATGGGCTCAGAGCACAAAAAGGCATCTTGTTACATTACCCTAAGGAAACAACAGGCCTTCTTTTCACTACTGCTGTAATACAGGATATATATTTAAGCAATAAAACAGTAGGACATGAAAGGAAATCAGATAAAAATACAGCAATATAAACAATGCTACTGGAACAGAAATGATATTAAATGCTACAAACTGTAATTTAAGAACAGATAAAAGGAAAATAGTAAAAGTAGTTATTTCCCTTTAAAAAGAGCTTATCCACACTGAAATTTCCCCTTATACTTTTTAAAGCACGTGTCAAACTCAAGGTCCGGGACATTATTTTATCTGGCCTGCAAGATCCCCTGCTGCTGAGGTGTTACATGTGGCTGGTGCAGTGTATACCTACCCTAGTGACCATGGAAGCCAGAGCATTGGGTGAAGCTGATGGATTAATCACAGCCTTCTACATGACAATACAGGAGCCTGAGATTGCAAAACTGGAGCACTTTGGGAGAGAAAAGTGCTATGAGGCAGGAGGGTGCAGTTCAGAGGTAGGGATCAGTGGGTAAAGCAAACTCTGGCAGACAAGTGGCAAAATGTGTTGTATGCTGTGCCACGGTTTACAAAGAGTACATCTATGCTGCCTCTAATGCACCCATGTCTTGCCTATTATTAAATAAAAGCACACTGGGCTATGGATGTAACAGCTCACTTAACTATTAAGGTATCGTTACTTTTATAGAATCTTTCTATTAGAATCAGCCCCTTGAAGGCAACCATAAGGCTGGCCCTTGGTGAAAATGAGTCTGATACCCCTAGTTTAAAGCATTTTGTTAATCAGAGATGCACCAACTCCAAGAATTGGCTCTTGGTTGTATCACAGTGATTTGCTCCAAGATTCAGACTTGGTTACTCCCTAAACCCTGCTGGTATCTTTTAATAATATAGTGGAGTCAAACGCAAAAGGCTGATAACGCCAAAGAATGAAAGTGCCTCAAATGCATGTATAGTTACTATATATTAAATCTATAGAACAGTAAACAAAAACAAACAAAAGAGGAAGCGCTAAATGGCGCAAACAATAAAGTCCAACAAAGTCCAAAATAATGTGTATAAACAAAATGAAAAATTGCTGCTTCTTTTCGAGAAGGATGCCAAATCTTCTATTCATAAGTGAAAAAACAGGAACTATGTATCTGTGAAAGGAAGTGCAAATATAAAGCACTATATAGTGCCTTATCAATTATAACTTTGTGAGTAATACAGAAAACCCAAACGTGCCAATTTCAGGCAGCGTGTGTGGAAATGAATAACGTGTGAAAATAGCACACTGTGTAAAACACCAAACAATTGCATACAAAGAGCAAAATATATTAAATCTATGTTTCCAAAAATTCTAAATTGTGCATAGAAAGTATGATAATAAGCTATTTAGATTTCAAAATCTGGCTTTAGGGCACACTTCCTTTATATGGATTACCATATAAAACAATGGAACAGGGTGAGGTCTAGTAACATGACTGCTATCAGTTGAGATTAAAAAAAAAATTAAATCAGAAATCAATAAGATTCAAAGAATCAGTTTTTTTCCCAGTGTTGCATGTGAGTAGCTGCCATGGCAATCCAAAAGAAATGTTTTTATTTTTCTGATGTTACTGGTCCTTTAACAAAGAAAATTGAGGTTCAGGTTTGACTTGGTTGTATTCAACCACATTTTTTTTCTAGAGGATTCAGAACTTAGGCAAAAACATTCATTAATTTTCACATTTCTACAATCTGAATGAGCAATTTCCCTATTTGTTGATCCTTTTAAAAAAATAAATAAATTGCATGGTCTTGAGCGTTCTTCAAATTTTTTACATTTGAATTTATTTTTGGACATGGTACAAAGGCACTGATTACTTCCAGGAATAATAAAATATTGCTAGTTAAACTGATAAGCAGTTTGAGAGAGAGACACTAGATGGCAATCCTATTTATACATATTTATCTATATATGAGTCAGCTGAGAGCTCCACGTTGATTCATTAAAGAAAATCAAACACACTATAAAGACATACTGCTGGTGATTACAAATCACTATACCAACAAAGAGAGGCTGAATATATGTTATGCTGATAACCAGTCTCTGGTACCCATATAATCTTATATGTTTTTAGAGCTGGCTTTTAAATGTCAAACAAAATATCTAACACACTTTCAAACACTTTCACAAAAGAAACTTAATCCTACTGTTTCCAAAAGGCAACACATTGGGATCACCTGCTTATTTAACTAGCATTAAGAGCCTTTCCTGAACAGGAGTTTAACGTAGAAAAGTCTGCAAGGATTAATTGCTCAAAAATGACTAGACACACAACAACATCTCCAGATGTGCAAGCTGGGAAGCCAAAAGGTTTATGTTCAAGGCATCCGGTTACAGGAATCTGAAACTACACAGGAAAGCAGAATTTATATTTCTGAAAGAATTTAATTTTTCTCCTCTCTGCGGCTTCACCAGTCTGATAAGGGAATATGCCCAGAACAGATCTTTAGTTTTTCAGTGATAAAGCACTGAACTAAACAATGGATTATACCCAGTGCCACTTACAGTAGGGGTAGAGGGATATGGGGGTAGTATATGTGCCCAGCCATCTTTGCAAACTAAGGGAGGGTCCAGTCATCTGTTTGAGGGGGTTATTCTCTAAAGTCTGAATTGGGCTGTCGAATTCTCATATAGCGTATTCCCATAGCAATTCCGCAACTGCCACAAATCTCCCATTGTAAAGTCATGACTGTGATCATTTTTAAAATTGTGGCTGTGACAGTATTTCCATAGTAAAGCTGCGTGTATGACAATATTCTCATTATAAAGATGTGACTGCGACAGTAGCAGTCTATTGCGACTATTTTTAAGCTGGTAAATTCACACCTTTACGTGACAATTCAGACTTTAATGAATAACCCCCTAATTGCGGCTTTGATATACTGAATTATGAAACGGACCTACTGGGCACTGAGCAATGTAGCCTGTTTGTTTGCAGTGTAACTGGGATGTAAGTTTTAGTTGCAGGGGGCCCTATGATTTCTGAAGGAAGCCCTGCCTATAACGCTTTGAACTAAAGTGCAACTTTCTACAAAAATAAAACACAGATTCCAAAATATTTAATGGTGATTGCATTTTTCAATGAAAATCAAGTGTATAATTAATAGCTTATAAAACCTTCACTAGTCAATTATACTTCCAATTTGAAGGTTAATAGTGGTTGTAAGAGTGAGCTATAAATAACTTACATTGGGCACATCAATAGCAACTTCTCTCATGGCACTGGGCCTAACATCGTTCGTCGCCTGCAGGAAATCGTTCAGAGTGATTACCACAGACCCGGCTATTTCACTGTCTGATGGGCTGGAGAGTTCTCCAAGTCTTCGCCGCAAAGCATTCAAGCCTGCAATGAAACCATTCATAAATGATCTCTTTTTTCATCACCAAGAAAATGACCTGGAAGTGGGAGAAAAACTGTCAAACGTTACAACCACTGCATCACAATCAGGCCTGTGGATACAACAACCAATCCAGTGCAGGTTATTCTCAGAGACCACCATGCTGAAGTGATACTAGATAAATACTAGTGAAATTGCTTTGACATTAAAAATGAAAATGAGCACATTGTGACATGTAAAGTGAATAAAGCATTGAGTGTGTTCACGGTTTATAATTTTATATTACTTGTTTCTGACCATACACATGTTTAAAAAAAATGTGGTTTCTTCAAGATGATTCAACTGAAAAAAAGTGTCAAAATATTCTTTTCACAAACTTAAGGTAGACCCCAACTTAATCAACACACTTGCAATATACCAATTAATTATAAGCCACAAACTGTTGTCCACTAAAGAACTGTAAATTATACAGCATGAAACAATAGCCGGTATCTCAGTGATAAAGTAAGACATGATCTATATCCCAGAGTGTTCTGGATTCTGAGGAACAGTCCTATTTTTCGGATCTTGTCTCACAGACCCAGGTCCCTGTCCTGGTCATGAGTTTTCAATTGCATGTTACAATCCAATGTTGTTTCTCTGACCATATCTTTAAAGGTAGGTATCTTTAAACTTGAAATCAAGGTGCAGATAGTCATCTCTCTCAAGTTTCCAGGAAGGAACAGCAGAAAGGGACTATCCTTTCCCTCCAGCAGTGATGTCACCGACATACCACCTACTAGTTCCTGATAGGGCACCACCCACTTTCCTCTGATTTGCTGTGCACCACTGCTGTCTTTGCTAAATGCCAGCCATCAGGTAGGGGGCTGAAAGGTACTGACTCTCGACCTCCAGCTAAGGAGTGGGGAAGGGTGAATAATCAATATTGACCCACCCAGTTCTATTTATTCTCACCTTCCCATGGGTGTCTGTAGATCAAAATGTAAGGGGGGGGCGCCACTGCATGACATCATGACCAATCAGAAACTCCCGATTAGCTGTGGCAGGACAAAGAGGAATCCAGAATCCAGGATGACTCCCTATGCACCAATCTTGCTTTAGAAGGCCGTGGGCTGGTGGCCTTCCTGGGAGAAGCAAGTGCCCTCCCTGGGAGAAGCAAGTGCCTTCCCTTGTCTCCCCTGCTCACACCCATGCAACTACCTTAATGGGAAATTGGGGTAGGGTGAAGGGTTCAACTTACTCCCTTCCAACACACATGCCCCTCACCCACTTGTACTGGCATCAAATGTGTACATGAAGAATATATAAACTTCCATTATACTTTTAGCAAAACAAAAGCACATATGGCATCACCAATGAAACTGTATTTGCTGGCGTATAAGACTACTTTTTAACCCCTGAAAATCATCTGAAAAGTCGGGGGTCGTCTTATACACCGGGTATCACTTTTCTCTCTCCCTACCTAGCTCCTCTGTTGCTCGGCTGTCTGTGCTGAGCGCTACAGCATTCCTCCCCCAGCATTGATGTAACTTCCTGTGAGCGACAGGAAGTTTAATCATTGCTGGGGAGAGGAAACGCTATAGCGCTCAGCACAGACAGCTGTGCAACAGAGAAGCTAAGTAGGGAGAGAAAAGGAGGGGAGGTGAGCACTAAGATAGCGCCCCCCTCCTTCAGAGGGCAGGGCTTGTAGGGGCAGCACAGTGTGATGGTGCTCTGATAATCTTGGAGACAGGGATTGCTGGGCAGGCAGGGAGAGCTGACCAATCCAAGCAGGATTTGCATTGGAAGAGGGGTAGTCTTATACGGCGAGTATATCCCAAACTCTATATTTTAACTGGAAAAGTTGGGGGTCGTCTTATATGCCGGCAAATACGGTATATCTAAAAATTCATAATGACAACATTCTCTAAGGGCCATTTACATAAAATAATCATAAAAATAGACACCTTTTTAAGATCTGTTATATATCATATTTTCAGCACAAAAGGGCATCTCATATTTCTGACCAATATTTTGGATGCAGGGTATCCAGATCAGACCTTTTCCCCATGAATTGTCTCTGGTTCACAACTCTGGTAAATAAGCCAAACCTGTTTCTCTATCTCTTAGGTACTTCTCTGATATTTTCCCTTTAAAGTCCAATGAGTCTACACTTTATCAACAAATGCTATCATATTTATAAATAGAACGTATTGTCTTTAACTTGGTTGCAAGCAATTGAACAAGCCATTATATACCTTACATTAAATAATTATATGATTGCAAGGACTTCAAAATGTGTATTTTCAATAGTGAGGGTTAAAGGGTACACACAGTTCTTCTGTCTACTGGTCTGTGTATAATCTAAAAACTAAAGCAACTGTGTGTAAGAGGTTGTGCAGATTCACATAAATCAATTATCTGCAGTAGTTGGCACAAAGGAATAGCTATGGTATTATCATCAGGAAGTCATTTTTGTATACTTACAAGCTGTTAAAGGTAAAAATTCAATATTTACTGCTGGAAAAAGTGTGCAGCAATTTCAAGAATCCTTTACCTTGATATATATAAATCAACCCACTGGGATATCTCTGTAGCAAGCAACACAGGAATCCATAAATAAAATCAGAAATGCAATAAAGCCCTTTGAGCAGATGGATACAGCAGAAAGTACATTAAAATACTATAGGAACCCTTACTTTCAACTCACTCACACGGTACCTCTAAATAATAAATTAAAGGACACTAAACTCAAAAAGCATGTCCAGGCATACTGGGCCAACCAGGACAAGTTGACTGCAAGGGCCCACAGCCTATTAGCTAACTTTAATGTACACCAGAATGATTATAATAAATTATCAGTTTTGCAGGACATTACAAAAGAGTCAATTGCCCGAGTGTTGCTTCACTAAAAACCCACAAATCAGCGGACATGTTGGTAATCAATTATCGTAATACCTTCTCCCTTATTTATCAATAATAAGAATCCTGTACAGTATCTCCTCAGTCACTGTACCTTGAAATAAATAAAGTTCAGAATTTTTTTAATGAAAGTCATTTAAAGGGGAACTATAGTCACATTACATCTTTACATATGCAGTACTATACCTTAGTGA
>WMED01027686.1:0-10578 GCA_019650415.1 Pipa parva | reverse complement strand
GGCTCACTTCGCAGAATGGTGAATCTGGCCCCTAATGTAGCCCAACACAATATACATATACATATATACAATCTCTATTCATGATTATTTGACGTGGAAATTAGCATTATTCCTACTTCGATTCTATTAGCAACTACTATGCTAAGTTTTGAACTACATAATCAAAAGTAAACTATTATAACACTTATTAAATACCACCTGTAATTTACCATGCTCACTACTTAATATAACTGCTTTGTCACTTAAATTATGGACACAGCAGAGCTACACTAGTGGAAATTAGCTCTCTCTACATTTGACATAACCCAGACATAAAACAACTCCCTACATATAGTCATTTACTCCATAGTGTTATAGATTTTTCACCTCTAGCACATTGATAACTCTGTTAATAAGACGTATATTACAAATGAAAAACAGAATTATTGCAATGTACATTTTTCTCTGTTTCTTCTAGGCTTCCCTGTTGAAATATCAATCCATGTACCAATGTTCCCTCTAATTTTGTAAAGGCTGTGTGCGCAAGAAATTTCGCATGTGCAAAATTATAAGCCTAAGTAAATAATTGTGCAATACATATACGTATATTTAAATACAATTTTAAATAAAAATTTTTTGTGCGCACCATTTTAATCTGTGTGCGCTGGTTTGACGGGTCATGTGCGCGCGCACAGCTTAGAGGGAACATTGCCATGTACTATCCAATATAATTGTTTTTACTGTTCCATTCGCTGTTCCGATGAGTTGTTTTTATACAAAGGAGAGTTTGCTATGCTTGAAATAGGTTGATGAAACATCAACAACAGGATAAGAAATATATAAACAAAAATATATATTTTTTTTATCTATTCATTGTATTACATGTTCCCTACTTTACATTATTACAAAAAAAAAATATGTGTTTAAAGGGTAAACACAAAAGTGCTTTTAAAATTCCACAATCCTATTAAGTCCTTCAGGCAAAATGCCAGGAAAATATTATAAAAGGGTACATGTTAGCAGAAAAATATACCAGATGAGATTTTGAAAATTAATTATCATTTATTAAAGAAGAAGCATGATTAATAATCAAAACATTAAAAAAAAAAAACAATTCAAAAATATAAAAACCACCAGAAGAGGGCGTCCCCTCTAATAGAAACCAGTGTAAAATAACAACAAATCTAATACAAAAAGTGCTTGCTACAAATAAATAAATACAGATACTATAAAGCTGGTTCATATGCAAAGCAAAACAATCCCACTTAATAATAAATATGTCACATGTAAGGGCAAAAGTCAGCAGCACAATGTGGGTGCTTCCCACATAAATGTAAAAGGAACCAATTTCAAAAAGCTTGTATATACTTAATAGCAAGTGTCCCAACAGAAAACAGTCAATAGAAACGAATAGTATCAAAGTCAATAAATTTTCATCATAGCAAACGCATGAATATCATAGATCTTAAATGTGACACAGTGCCAATAAACATGTGCCAGTCTGGAATACTGTAGTTCAGCAGTGTAAAGCTGATAACATGGATCCCATAGGATATTTGCATAAATAATAAATAGGATAATTAGCAAGGGCGGATCCTGTTCCACAGTCCAACATTATTTTGGGAATAATTTATTGGAGGCATATTTTAATCTAATGCGCATGAAATAAGAATCACTTGGGCTAATGGAAATCCCCACTGAAGCAACATTCCTCCCTTTTACCGAGTACCTCAACACATAGGGCGAAATTTACTAAGGGCGGATTTAGTCCGCCCGAAGTAAATTTCTGACCGCACGTGCGGTATTTTTACCGCACGTGCGGTATTCTGATCGATTTGCGATCGCACAATCGCAATTCTGATCGATTTGCAATCGCACGATCGCAATCACGATCGATTTGCGATCGCACAATCAGAATTGCGCTCAATTTGCGATCGCGCGATCGCAAATCGATCGGAATACCGCACGTGTGGTCAGAAATTTACTTCGGGCGATCGTTTCGCCCTTAGTAAATTTCGCCCATACAGTACCTTTTTATAAGATTTTCCTGGTATTTTTTCTGAGAGACTTAGGGCGAAATTTTATAAAATCAAAAATCGCGACATCGACCAATTTTTACCAATATCGTGATATCGATATTGCTGATATATCGGAAGTTTATCGATTTTGGCAATATCAATATCGTGATATCGAAATTTGAATGAAATGTTTAATCTGTATATTTCTACAGAAAATCCATAATATTGCTGGAAAATTCAATATCGCGATACCGATATTGGCAAAGTTGCGAAAATCGCAATATTGGTAATATCAATATCGTGATATCAGTAAAAACAATGGCTCAATATCGTGATGTCAGCAATATCGATATCACAATATGGGGATTTTTGATTTTATTACATTTCGCCCTTAATATGAGTGCAGAATTTTGAAAGCCCTTTTGTGTTTACCCTTTATTTTTTGTAATCAGTCATTTTGCTTTTTTATACACCACACCTAATTGTGTGGTGTCCCGTGTGATATTGGCACAGTGCCACTCCTCTTGTTTATTGTTCTACTTTACATTATTGTCTGTTGAAGTTGTGACCTTACAAAGGAGATTTCTCCACATTCCACACAACTTCATGCATGATACAGTCAACTGTTTTTCTATGGTTTAAATAATGCATAGTGTGCCAAGGATAACTCTACTCAGTAATCTTTTCTAGTTATTGCAATTTATGTGAGTAAGCAAACTTATAGTTATACAAAACACCCTAATCTGCAGTCAGTCAAATGTACATCTAGCACTTATCTGATAAACTCAGATATATATCTATACATACTAAGCTACATGTCTAATCTAATTAAATAAGAAATATAGTATAGGGAACTCACCACATACACACCCTGGTCTGGAAATCCTTACTCTGTCCCTCGTGCCCCAGTGGGCCGCTTACCCCGACACAAAGGCAATATTTGCTCAGAACATACATTTCTACAACTTCACTAAATAAATCTCACTCTCACCTCTATTAGTTCTTTCATCATCTAAAATCAAAACCAGTTCTCCACCTCTACTACTTTTCTTACTCTGAATCATTTTCTTTCTCTCTTCTCTCTACTATATATTTTAAACTCTCCGTGAAGTGTGGATACTCTCACAATGCGACAAGAAAATACTAGCATACAATACAATTACTTAAAATGTAAATGAACTAAATTCTCCCCAAAAAAAGAAACTCACTAGTCTCTGAATTGAAATGAATAAGAACAGATATTGCTTTCCTGCAAGAAACTCACTATAAAACAAACCATGTACTAAATTGGTTCAACAAAGATTACCCTGAAATTCACATTAGCCAACCACACGATACTAAAACCAGAGGCACAGGTATTTTAATTTTCTGTCATTTCCCTTCCACTGTCATTGTCACTAAAAGTGATCCACAGACATAGAGAGGAAAGCCTAGCGAGTGCAAAATAATAATTGTATTTTTCAATATTTAGGTGCCACTAACAGAGTTAAATGGCAAGATCAAAATAAGAAGTCCAGTGAGCTAGGGGAACCACTCTATCAGCTTTACCCACCCACAAGGACACAATATCTCATCCACAATATCTCTATACCACCTCTCCAGGACACAAACTGAAGTATATAGGTAGCACTCACTTTATGTGTGCTCTCCCATTTGGTTGGAACAGAATGATTGACAAATATGGTTGTGGTCTGGATTACTGATTATTAAGATGTGGTTAATTGTTACATTCATTTAGTGGATGTTTTTTCTACATGTATTTAACCTAGAGTTGGGTTGTGGTATATAAACATTGTGTATATTCCCTTATACATCGGTCCATACATGTTCTTTCTAGGACATTATTGTTTTTAATTGTTTTAAAGTTTTTTTTGTAAATTATCTCTCACAATATGTGATGTTTCATGAATTTGGTTTTGATAAATAAAGAAATACACGTTTTTAGTGTGCACTACAATCAGTGGGTTTTTCCTTTCTTCTCTCATTATTCAAAAGTGATCCACAGGGCAGATATATATTTTTAAAAGGTCTCCACACAAAGAAAAAACACCAACCTTAGCTTCAATATATCTCCCTAATGAAGAACTGGATAAAGAAATAGCCAAATTACCCATGCCTTACTACCTTTCACTGAAGGCATTTCCATTTGTTCCTATAGAGCCTAATCTAGATACATCCAGTGGAAAATCAACCATATCCCAAAAACTTATCAAAAACACAGAATCAGCTTTACATTCTTTAAACCTAATAGATCCATGGAGAATTCTGTTTCCAACAACTAAAGTCTTAACACATTACTCAGCCAGACATGATTCATACACATGCCTAGATTACATATACCTTCTAACAGACTGGATCAGCAAAGTCAACTCAGCACACATGGAACCTATTACATAGTCTGGCCACTCACTATACCAAATTTCCTTGAAACTAAGATATGATAGACCCATAACATATAACTGGAAACTAAACAAAACCCAAATATAACTTAGGGCCTAAATTTATCTCATGGGTAAAATCTTTATACAACTTTCCCACTACCAAAGTTAAAGTGACTGGCTATTTACCTCCCCCAATAAATATAAAAAAATGGAGCCAGACAAGGCTGCCCCTTGTCTCCTACACTTTTGAGCTTAGAAACCTTAGAAACCATAAGATCAATCCCAGATATATCAGGAGTAGAGATAGAAGATAACTAACACTTACTGCTTACTCGGAAGATTTACTTTTCTGCATCACCAATCATATTGTCTAGATCCAAAATCTATGCAACCTAATAGAAGAATGCAATCTCCTTAGCTTCTTCAAAATAAACTACTCAACATCTCTAGTTCTAAATATCTCATTTTCCGCTATACAGATCCAAGCTTTGTTGCAAAAATTTCCATTTAAATGGACTAATGACTTCATCCCATATTTAGGCATTAGAGTTTCTAGAAGCTATGATGATTGGGCAGACATAAACTACAAACCTTTAATAAACAATATAAAAAAGATCTTTACATATGGATGAATAAATCAATTTCATTGCTAGGAAGAATAAACATCCTTCCATGCATCCTTTAAAGTAGGTTTACACATATTTTCTACACTACCAATAGCAACCCCAGATAGTTACATAAACACCCTTACTTCTCACATAAATCAATTCATATGGAATAAAAAGCACCCTATATTACAAAGAAATATTTTACACTCCCATAAAAAGAAAGGTGAACTGGGTCTACCAAACCTTATATTATCGAGCGGCTATACTCAATAGAATAATAGACTGGACCCACCATAATGAAACCAAAACCTGGATAGCAATAGAACAACAAAATATGCATACATAACCACCTTATCTCCCCTGGATCACTAAAAAAATATAGGTGTATCATACACACAACTCATCCCCTTAAGCTGAAAACCTTACAAAAGTGGGACTCAACAAAAGATAAGTATAAATTAACCATCTTCCCTTCATCACTTACACCACTTTTAAACAACCCTGAATTCCTACCTGGTCTCTCTAAGTTTTAACTACAAAATTGGTTGATCGTTGAAAACCTACAAATTTACCACCTGCAATGATAAGGGAAATTTACTCAAAACAGAAACACTGCAACCCAACATTCCCTTTAATCAAAGTGATCACTACAGATATATACAAATATCCCACTACTTAAAATCGCTTGTAGGCTTTCTCAAATTAGCTAGACCGTTCACACCATTTGAAAGACTCTGTACCGCACAAGATGCCCCTAGACAGACCCTATCATCGATTTATAAATGACTTGCAAATGACTTTAAAATAACAGAATTACTCTTTTTCATAAAATGAGACCTTAAGCAGACACTCACTGAATAGTCAGTGAATAACAGCATCTCAAACACACAATAGAGCTCTCGGTGCCTAAGAATTGTTGAAAATAACTATAGAAGTTTCCCTCGATGGAACAATACCCCAGCCAAGTATAATGCCATCTACCATTCAGTAAGTCACCTATGTTAGAGATGCTAAAAGGGAAATGACGAAATCTTACACATTTTGTGGTCAGGCCTACTAATAATTACTGGTTCATGATATTAGACACCTCTGAAGAAATCTTAGGGGAAGCAATACCATGCCTTCCATCTTATATTTTATTATTTATTATATCAGAAAAACATTTCATTACCTAACTAGAAACACAACTTTTAAATGTCGCCAAAATACTAATACCTGTGCACTGGAAAGATACTTCAACTCCTTCTTTAAAGGATTGGCTCTTGAAAATATCTGAACTAGCAAAATACAAAGAATTATCCTCACATGATTACAAACAGAAAATGGAAAATGAAATTATATGGCACAGAAGCCACTGTTTAAGCAAATCAAATACATTTGTGACATTATAAACGGCTACTAGATCGTTACAAAGAGAAATGGTTGCTACACGGGAGATCTTCTTTTCTCTCTCTGTCTCATTATCTAGTCTGAATGCAAAAAATAGATTCTCCAGCACTCCAATCCGTTAAAATCCTTACTTTATTGTGACCTCATGGTCAAAATTTAAAAACAATAAACCGGGTCTTAAGACTTAAGTAAGGATTTTAACGGATTGGAGTGCTGGAGAATCTATTTTTTGCATTTTGAACGCCACAGTCACGCTCTTCTCCTGGCACCTGGCACATTACACGGCATCAAGGATTGCTAGCAGCCTAACCTTTTCTTTATTGCAATCATTATCTAGTCTCTCACATTCTTTTTCATGTCTTTCCTATATTCATTTCTTCTTCTCTTATCGTTTTGAATATGACACAATAATAAGCATCAACAAGAAGACATACACACAAATTGGTATATTTATTTACTTTATTTAGGATATGTTTACACTCAATTTCTATTATGATATTCAATGCACTTTATATTATACTATTCATCATCTATGTGTATTGGCCATATACAACTAACCGTATAATGTCCATACACTTCTGTCATTTAACTTGTTCTTTCGTTCTTCTGTTATCGACTTTAAAAACTAAAAAGAAAACTGGAATAACTAAAATGAACTACAGAAAAGAGTGATTGATAACAATAACATAGACTGGCAATATATTCAAAAGGTCAAAACACAAAAGAACATTGACATCCAAATGCACCAGCCAGAGAAGCAGAAAGAGAAAAATGGATGTTCATGGTACATAAAGGTGAGTAGATTTATTGTACCACCTTCACTTGATGAAGGAAGGCTCATCCCCGAAACGTTGTCGTTTTATTTTTAAGAATTCTAGATGCTGGCATAGAAGGGGTTAACTTATTATCTTATAATAATGCTTCCACAAATATATTTCCTAATCTTGGGTTAAAGGGACACAAAATACCTATTATGATCAAGCTACTTAATGTAAGTGCACATTGAAATAAACTTTGATAGTTGTATGCTCCCAGTTACAATGCAGAATTATTTTTGTTGCTAATACAGTTATACATCCCTATTGCAAACTCTCCAAGGAAATGTTATCATCTCCTGTTAGTTCTCTCCCTTTGACCCTACAGCTCTGTCGCATTGTGTTTCTTAGTTTCAAGTGCACTAAAGATTCTACTGTAATGATTGCAATTGTGAATTGGAAGTGTTATAGTAACGCCTAATTAAAGAGGTTTTTTTTTTTTAAACATATGAATATTAATGAACAATTTCAGTTGCAAACATGAATAATACAACATAAACATGTACTTTATGCATACTCCTATAATGTATAGTGCTCTTTTAAGGCATTAATTTAAATTCTCTCAAGAGAATTCCATTTTACTATTCTCACATTGAATCAGAATATTCATCGCCAAAACTGTACTTTATTATTTGCTTGTTTGTACTATTAAACACATTTCCACAGATTTCAGTTTCTCTTAAGTTGTCAGGTATTTCCCTGTTATTTTCATTTTTGGAGAAAGCATAAGTTGGATTGTTTTACTCTGTGCTGGGTAATATTCAGTAGTATTTCATTATAATACAGCTTTCACTGTACACTAATTATGATATGATGACATATAGATGTTTTTCACTTCTAATATGTAACCATAATAGTCAGTTACTTGATTGCTCCTGTGGAATGGAAAATAATTAACAATAATGACAGGCTAATACCTTGTTTAACAGATTCAACAATTAGAAAAACTGTAAAATGATGCAGGGACCCTTTTGGAAGTAGAAAATTAAAGTAGGAACAAATGGCATTGATCAAAATGATACAAAGGAATAACATTTTCATACTTCAAATTCATATTGTGAATTACTAGCCATGTAATATCTGAGCAAGTCAGGACCAATAGAAACCATAGTTTACTGTAAGCCTTAATCCTATACAAAGGAAAGAGGAAATGCGTGATAAACACAACATCATTTCAGCCAGAAAGATTGTGTAATATTGGAATGCATTTATAACATTCAATTTGCCAAGAGTGGGTGTGAGATTACTTTTAAACCATCCCATTTATGTTCCCATTTGTTGCCTAAAAGAATTGATTTACAAAAGAACCATCATTTATAATTTACTCCATTAGGTAGCACAGTAGCCTATTGTTTAGAAAAAATACGAAAAACACAGAGAAGGTCAGTAGAAGCCATAAACTACAACTTCAACATTTAATATTCCTGAAAGAGAAGGTAAGTCCTGAACAAGCATACAACTGTCAGTTATCTTACTAACATTACAACTGAAGCATGTTGTAGTTATATATATATATATTTAATGCTGTTGTTGTCTGTTTTCCAATTTTATTATGATACAAGATACAACATTTGTTAGTTAAAATTAAAACACAAGATGAGCTGGTCTGACAGTGTATATAGGAATTATTTAAAGGTTACGGTCTGATTTTGCATAAAGCCTAATGCATAAAGATATGAAGGACATTTAATATTTGACTTGTACAAGGTCACCTTATAGAGAGTGCAGAAAATATAGATTTTTGATTATTGATAGTTTCAATAAAATAAAACTATCCAAAAATATACCTGAAGTAGACATATGGGGGTTGTTCACTAAAGTCCGAATTGTTACGTATAGGTGTGAATTCGCCAGATAAAGACAGTCGCAATAGGACTTTATTATGAGAAAATTGTTGCAATCTTAACATTAAAAAATTGTCGTGACTTTACAATGGGAAAATTGTAGCAGATTTGCTATGGGAATCCGCTGTTTGTGAATTTGACAGTCGAATTCGCACCTTAGTGAATAACCCCCCTGGATTTAAATGATATAATGGTGCTGTAGGAACAAACAAAAGCAAACAAAAACTACTATTTACTGTGTATGCTATCACTGTGATTTTATTGTTTTACACTGTTGGTGTAAACCCATGTTCTGCTTTGGGACCAGTATTAATTGTTTATACATTGAAATAAAATGTTTTATACTTTGGAAAAGGATTTGTTAGCATTAGCAATTACTTGATCTGTTGAAATTTCCAATGTATAAAATGTAAGTATCAGATATAATTCAGGAAGCTTATGTAACTGCAAAGAAAACTAATGACAGAGAGAGAATTTTTTCTGCTAAAGAATTTGAAAGGCACCTTGAATGCAGAAAACAGGCAAATAATTGGCCACAAGCCCTATAATTGTGAAACAAACATTTCATTTGTTCATTTAAAAGAGAATTAGACCCTTAAATTGTATATAACTGATTGACTGTGCCCAGCATTAGTACTGTACATTAAGTGCACATTTACTAAAGTGGAATAGGTTTTTTGACCAATAAATGCAGGAGAAACAGCCTTTATTTAACGATGTTTCTATTTTCAAAAATTGTAAATTGTTCAAAAACATTTTTATCACTCAAAAGAATTCTCCACCCTCAGGCTGGTAAAAAACCATCATTCCCTATGGAGTTGGTCCTGTGAGTTAGCCTAAGTCCAAAATATTTTCCCATTGAAAAGTATTATCGATATTGATCTGTAATGGAAGGAACCCTCATAGAAAAGCATTGCAAAGTTTGCCCCTGTTAACAGATCATTATTTATAGATAACATTTTATTTTAATGGGGTAACATTATTATCAATTCTTTGTAAATCAGGGAAATCGAAAAGTACAGGGAAACAAAGATTGAAAGCGAAATGGGGTGAAAACTATCAATATGGTCGCATTGTGTAAATATGCCCCTAAGTGTACTGAGGCACAATCAGCTTTCTTCTCACAATCCTACGCCTGGGGTCGTAAGTTGAAATTCTCCCACTGCAGCTCACTTCCCCTTCTGTGTGTCATGCAGATCATCACAAAGTAATTGCCCCTTCTGATTTTTTCCAAAACACATTCACAGATCAATTTTTTTTTAATCTGCGCATGCACTTTTGGCCTATTTCACATGCGCAAATTGAAAAAATTGATCTGCACATGTGCTTTTGGTCCATTTTGGTGAAATTTGGAAGGGCGGCAGGTATACTTAGTGAAGATCTACATCACACACAGAGGGAGGAATTGAGCTACGGTGAAGACTTTCCTCTCATGATCCTGGACATAGGATGATGAGATGAAAGCTGGTTGTGCCTCAGTATAGTTAGTGTACTGAGCTAACTTCTCCCAACCTCACTCTGCTCCCTGGCTTCCTGTAACTAAA
>WMED01027685.1:0-10578 GCA_019650415.1 Pipa parva | reverse complement strand
CCCCCCCCCCCCCCACCAGGTAATTTTATCTTTGCTTCTGTTGTTGAACAAATATTTTCAGAGTGAATTTCACTTCCAATTTTTATGTATTTCTCAGGGCTCATATGTTAATATCTTGAACGCATTGACTGCAGGTTCCAGATTGCATACTAAACAAGATTTTCTTCACTAATCATACAGCCAAGTCAAGAAACGTTGTGCTTTAGAGTCTCCTAATGTCCTCTTACAGCACATGAAGAATATCCATATGCGGAGCATGTATCACAAGTAAAACTAGAATGTACCTCCAGTGACAGCTCCAAAGTACCCAAATAATCATAAGTTGCTCAATTAATATATTTCATAGGAAACCTTATTTAATTGAAGGAATTACACATACTGTACAACACCCTCACTGCTCACATTATGGAAGTACCTCTTTTAAGAAATGTGAATTCACCTGTCGAATTCACCTCCCTATAATACGAGTTGCATCACCAAAATAGAAGCAAATTCACTTCTCACTGTTCACTAAGCGGCGAATACACTTGTAGAACAGGCAGACAGCTGCAGTCACTGTCAGATGCGTAGAGTGGTGTGGTCAGTCAGATAGAAGTAGGATGAGAAGTCATGTGGATTGAGGCAAATTCGACAAATGAAGGTCAGTGACATGAGTCTCATCCCATTAACTCTATTTTGTGAATATTCTATCTATTTCTTGTCCCTAGGTCATGTTGTCACTTAGTCGCAGTCTCCATTGTCACTTTTTAATGAATAGTCCCCTTACGAAACACTGGAGATCTGCCATCAACCCCCCAATTCACCACTTTGAAATGACGAAGTCAAACAGGTGAATTGAGAGCAGTTCTCCTAGTCGCATTCGCACCTTCGACACACTCTTCCGCTTAGTCAATTGTAGAAGTGCCTGTGCTCACATACAAAGTGATGTGAAGAGCTCCGTAAGTTTACAACTATCGTAGGTGCTCGAATTGGTTGGGTATTCGCCACTTCACAAACTTTGCTCAATAAAAAAACATGAGAGAGTGGAGAATAGACATGAATTCACAGCTCTACACCACTATTCGGACTTCTCACAATGTGGCCCATAAAGTTTGGTGGGGCTTAATCATGAAAATTTGAACAGTTGCATAAAGGTCAGAATTTACATCCATTCGCCACTTCCTGATCTTCATGTATTCATCAAACTGTAATGTAGAGAAATCAATTCATGACCAATTCCAACACGATAGTCACGAATTTATAGAGCTCTTCGCATCACTTTATGTGCGCATGAACAGGTAATTAGGCTATTCATCAAGTAGCAAATTTGGCAAGGCATAAAGGGGGGAATTCACCATTGTGCGAAGTGAGCTCCGAATTCTTCGGCTCACTTCGCACATGGTGTTATGCGCTCACTGATGTCCTGCACACGGACATCAGCAAGCGCTTTAAAGGGATTCCAGTCTCGGCGAAGCGACTCGAGTGCTCTCGTCGAAACTGGAATCCCTTTAAAGCGCTTGCTGATGTCCACGTGCAGGACACCAGCGAGCGCATGACACCATGTGCGAAGTGAGCCGAAGAATTCGGAGCTCACTTCGCTCAATGGTGAATTACCCCCAAAGTGTCTAATTTGCAAATTTTACTTCCCCAGATCACTGGCATATTATGGGGTTGATGTCAGAGTTTCTACTAAAGCACACTATGCAATAAACCAAATACTATGCTGTTCGCTTCTCCGCCATTCATGTTTAGTGAATAAGTTGTTAAGTATTCATAACTACTGAAGCACAACAGCCCAAAGTGGCAATAATTCACTTTGACAGTCGAATTCCCACTTTGATGAATACGCCCCTAGATTTTAGTAAAAGGTATCACAGGATAGCAACATTCATTAGGATAAAATCACCAGAAAAAGAAAATATGTGTTAAACTCATATAGATATGTGTAATGTATAACAATATAGCAATTAGTGAATTGTCACTGCAACAGAAGATGGGTACCCTACACATTTACATCAAATAGATGGAAAGCGGCGATGATCGCTCACAATGCAAGAATTCACTGCAATGTAGAAAGTAACTGTCTTAGTAAAGTGCCTATTTGTGGCATATTAAGCATTTACAGGACAATTCACTTTGATAAATTTGCCACTTCATCTGAGGCTTGATTTTTAATTGGGCAGTTAATTATTCAACTTATCTTTCTGTTCACACCCTGTCTGATTATCTTTTACTGTCTGCCTTTAAAACTACAGCCTTTTGCTAAAGTAACAGAAACTGTGCGACAAATTTAAACTGGAGCAGATTGGGAAAATATAGTTACCTGTAATAGGTAAAAAAAATAAAGTATGAAGAACAATTGCAAATTATCTTATCTTCTCTTATTACCTGTAACATTCTTAGATTGTAAGCTCCACGGGGCAGGGACCTCCATCTTCTTGTGTCAATCACAACCTGGCACTTAAAGTGATTTTACACTTGTAAGTTACTCACTTGTAATGTGTAATGCGCTTTTCCCATATCTGTTGTATATTTGTATTGGTGAATTGTACAGCGCTGTGTAAATTTGTGGCGCTTTATAAATAAAATTATACAAACATACATTCTAAGAGGGATATTTTTGAATCGGTACAGATTTTTACCACTTAGGGGGTTATTCACTAATTCGACTGTCGAGTTCGCCAACAGCGGATTCCCATAGCAAAAAATGCGACAATATCCCCATTGTAAAGTCACGACAATTTTTTAATGTTAAGATTGCAACAATTTTCCCATAGTAAAGTATATTCTCATTATAAAGACGTGACTGCGACAGTAGCAGCCTATTGCGACTGTCTTTATCTGGTGAATTCGCACCTATTTCCAACATTCCGGACTTTAGTGAATAACCCCCTTAGGATTGAGATATGAAATCAGCAAGTTTGTTTCTATCCCAAAAATAAGTTGGTTCTAAAGATTCCAAAAAAACCTTTTGCAAACCCAGTGAATCAGCAGGGAATTTGGGGTTCCCCCAGCATTCATAGAAGCAACATGGGTTCAGGCAACCAATCCATGAATGGTTCATTCATTTCCATACTTCCAAAATGATCCCATTCATCAGGGCAGTCATGTTTTTCAGAGCAGAAATGATGCATGGGGATTATTGGGAAAGACAGGAGTAATGAATACAGAAAGGGCAATATATTTTTGGACATTTTATCCTCAGAGGAGTTTTTTCTAACTTGTTCTTGACCGTTAGTAGGTATGCTATAATGAACTAGCCGGAATCCATTCTAAAATGATTAAATTCCATCCATGTGATGCAGTTGACCATTAATGATTCACTGAAGTACTTACAAAAATAAGACTATTGGTGAACTATTACATAGAACAAGGGCCGGCCCTTCCATTAGGCCACATAGGCAGATGCTAGGGGCGCCGGCTGTCCAGGGGGGCTCTCGCGTGCATTTTTTTTTCAACTAGCAATGGCGCTGTTGGAGGTGAGTGGGAGGGACGGCGCGGGGGGCGCCAGGTGGAGGGAGGCCTAGGGCGCCAATAGGGCCAGGGCTGCTACTGCATAGAACAGACCAATCAAAATTCAGATTTAAGCATTCCTAAACATTTAGACAAATCCTGTCCTCTATTTGCCTCATTTGGTTTAAAGTAAATCCTTGCATTTGTCTCTGTCAATAATACAAAAAAATTAAGACATAAATAACTTAATAATACCATGCGGAATGACTCAGGGTAATAAAATGGTTGATATTATGCAGATTCATCTTCATAGTCCATTTTAAAATGGATTCCTCGTGGCATGTACTTAGGGCAGACAATGAAATTAACAGTAAAAAAAATAATAAATAATAATAATTTGTTCTGTGATTGATTCTCAAATACTGGGAACAAGCTACAGGCCACGTTGCAGCTCTCTGGTTGACCTATCACCTAATGAAATTATATTACACCGGTTACTTCATAATGATTCTTACGCCTAAGCCGTCATTTAACCCTTTATTGACGGGAGCGTTCAGAACATCCACTTGCTTTATCTTTGCAACCCAAGGCTCCATGATGAAAGGTTTGCTGTACAAGTCTAAAGACATTAGAGGGCAGCATTACCACAGGCGTTTTGCTAGTTAAATTGCACCTATGCTATGCTTTGTGTCTATGAGGGGGGCTTACACAAAGACATTATCAGATCAATTAGAAAAGAGATTTAGGGAGTTGTAATTTGTTCAGCTGCAGGAAGTGTTACAGGGAGACTTTAGGGAAATTTGTAGGCAAATTCAAATGCCTTGGTTAGAGAAGAAGGAATAAGCCAAAAGGGAACAGGGGATGCGCTAAGCATAAATGAAGTACAACGCTGTCAAATCTCTTTCACATTTTTCTGACACTTTGAAGCGGACGGCTTTATTTAAAAAGACAAAAGTAGCAACAACAACAACAACAAAAAAAATGTAATAAATGTAAAATGAAGATATTGGAAACAGATAGATTGTAAGTTTACGGGACTCTATGGTTCCCGCGTCTGGTTTATAAATAAGAGGAACAATGAACAGAAGATTTGCTTTTACAAAAGGCATATAGTGCTAACTTCCATAAAGCAGAAAGATATTCGCATGGTCTCTACTACATCCATTAGCATTTCCATACAAAACCATAACACAAAAGGTATAACCAGCGCTCATGGGAAAGAGAGGGAAGGGATATGCAAATGAAATGACCCCCATTATGCCCATGTTGCCAACTCAACAAGCTAGAACTGCTTGATTTTTAGCACAGATACATGTGCCTCAAATTCAGAGCTGTATATCCGACCTGCGGATACGACAGTCTTATCAGTGGAAAATATAGATTAATGAATTCTAAGACGTAAGGCTTGGAAGAAACCATCAAAGATCAGCAAGAAACTTAGGGCGAGTTGGGCTAAAAGAAGCCAAAAAGTCCTCCATTGAAAAGGAGATTTAAAGGGGCTTATTCACAAAAGTCCGAACAGTGCCATTGCATTCAACAGTTTCATTCATTCAGGGCTCCTACTTTCTGAGTGACTTTGCCGCACTACACAAGTGACGACTATGGGAATCCTCTGTTTAGTGAATAAGGAGTAGAGATGGATTGCGCAATATATTCTGTTATGTGCCCACCTCACCCTAAGCTTCTTGCAGACCTAGGATTTAAAAAGTCACACATATACCTGTCAACATTCATGTGAATGGGAAGTTCATCTTTAAATAACAGTGTTATTATGGGACACATGATTTTTATTTCTATTATTTTTCTGTTCTCTTTGATATTTTGTTGTTGTTGTTGCCATGGGTCGCTAAACCCTGACAACCAGAAAATACATTTATTCTGAGTCTTAATTTTTAATTGATGAGACATTTTAATGAGTTCTGTTTCTGTTCAGGTCCTGTACTATCTGTCTTTCAGTTTGTAATTAAAATCACTGCTTGGTTGCTCGTTTAACCATCCCTAGCAACCAAAGGATAAGAAATGTTTGAACTTAAAGTGCACCTGTTACCTTAAAAACTCGATTACAGAATTAAGTTCTACTAATGAAATAAACGTTATTTTAAATATAGATTTATTTTTTAAAATGTACCTTTATACAGCGTTTCTCGCTATCCGATTCCCTGTCAGCCTGACTTTCCTTTCTCGAGTTGAGTTGAGAGGAGTTAAGAGGAAGCGTCATATATATGATTGACAAGTCGCTTCCTCCCCCGATATTCTCAAGCGCGTTCATGTAAACGCATTACTTCCTTATAAAGTAAATAAACCCCAGCTAGCAGGGGTCCCTGGGTTCCCAACGCCTCCCCTAGATCCCCTCCAGCATCAGCCACCATCCAGCACTATTCATCATTAACTGGCAAGTAAGCGGTTATGATTAAAAACCCAATTATTTCCATAGCGCTACTGTAATACTAGCAATATGGAAATAATTAGTATAAACAAAATAAACCTCAGCTAGCAGGGGTCCCTGAGACCCCCACACTTCCCCCCAATCTCTGCCTCAGAGGAACCTTTTATAGCTCAAGCCTCTTCCTCCCTGCCTATAGCGCTGGGGCATTTTGGGGGGATAGGGTTCCCTTCTTTTTATTTCTATAGCCCCCCTTACAAAGGGGCAGGGGGGAGGAAAGCGTCTCCCAGGGATCCCCTCATTCAGCCTAGCGCTAAATATGGGGTGATATTGGGGGGAGGTGTGGGGGTTCCAGGGACCCCTGCTAGCTGGTTTTTATTTAGTTCATACTAATTATTTATTAGCGCTAGTATTACAGTAGCACTATGGAAATAATTGAGTTTTAAATCATAAACGCTTACATGCAGGTTAATGATTAATAGCACTGGGTAGGGGGTTGATGTTGGGGGGATCGGGGGGGGGGGGTTGATGTTGGGGTGGTGTGGGAGGTCTGGGGGTCCTGTGGACCCCAGTGTAGGGAATCTTAGTGCTGCAGCAATATTGGCAGTTAAGTCTAGCATTTCATGCTTTAGTTACTGCTGTCATTGCACGTCCCCGACTTGATCTAGTGCGCATGGGCAAGATTTGGCAGAGGGAGAGAGGAACCAGAATATTTGGGGGGGTGTTAATAGATTTTGAGTGGCAGGTCCTAACCAAAATGGCAGTTGTCAGATCTGGAAATCTGGACAACTTTACAGTAAAAGACCCTCATTTATAATCTTAAGGTTTTTTGTTTTTTTTTGGAGAATCGACTTTATTATTGACATTATTCATTGATGTACTTTACTATAACAATTGCAAGGTGACAGGTGCACTTTAAAGTTAGATAATTCAAAGACCCCACACACACACACACACACACACAAAGAAAATACAAGACTGATTGCAAATATTCTAAGAAAGCTTCAATATGCAAAACATTAAAAATGCATTAAATTTGAATAGGAAAAGCTATTTAAAAAAAGCACCATCTGCAGAGCTAAGACATAACCTACATCAGGTGTTTTTCATTAGTCTCTCATTAGTCTAATTAAATGCATCTGAAGATAGGCTGCAGATATTAGAACAGCTCTGGTGCATTTTTTTGATAGAAATGGCTATTTTTAAGCTGTCCTAAGGGGGGAATTAATATGCATAAAAGAGTAAGCTTGAACCTATCAGCACCAATCAGCAATTAGCATTGATCAATCTGTGGATGTTAATCATTTAGCAAAGTTTCTGGTTGGTTGCTATGGATTACTGCACTGGTGCTAGTTTTCAGCTATGTTTATTAATTTCTCCCCTAAGGAGGGGGGAAACTGAAAGCGAGCGCTGTTAAAAATTGTTTTAATTAAAGGGTATGGCATGCTAAATGCCAGCCAGCCTGTGACTAGCTAAATTAACCCTTTTGGGCAGGCAGAGGGATTGTCTTGCAGCCTGTTGAGCTCTTTGTTTCAGTAGTGAAATGAGGAGCATAGTACTGCAGCACTGCCACTGCAGGGACTTAAGAATGCCCCCACTCTTTGTACGATGTCTACACGCCAGACACTAGCCATATGCCATAAGCACAGCTCAGATATCAATGCCGGGTCAAAGGGATGAGGGGTCCACCGGGAAACAAGAGATCAAGGGCCCACTGGGAAACAAGAGATCAGGGGGCCACTAAGCCAAAGATTTTCTAATTGCCTCTTTATTCCCATCTTCAACTATTATGATTTCCAATCCTCTTTACTGTCTCCTAACCCTGCATGCTTTACAGTATCCTTTGAAATTTCTAAATCAGTAAGCAAAGAGCTCCCAGCGAAGCCCTAGCACTTAACTGCATTTATTCCCGACCTAATCACTTAATAGACATCAGATGGCCTGGGCACCCTGCTTCCCCCCCATAGCCTTTATTCCTGATATGGGATCATCTCTACTTTTTCCATTTCAAAGTCAAGATCTAGCCTTGTAGTCCAGACCCTTTCTAATGTCCTTGTCTTTGACACTGCCTTACGGGGTGATGGAAACAAGTAGATGCCGTTGTATTGGGTTCTAACCTTTGCCTGGATTTAAACAGAACTGAAACGTTTGTCAGCTTACTTACATATTGTTATCATTTATCATTGCGCCTGCAAGGATTTTTTCTAATAAAAGCAATGACTGCTTCCATCTAGATTCTTGTCTGTGTGTTTGTTTATTATTGGAAGGAATGGCCTTGTTCCACAAAGGTATCTAAGGTACCCTGCAGCTGCATGCGCTGGGTCTTTGTTGAGCTATAGTGTTGCTAAACAATCATACCAAAGCTTGGCTTATTTTCCATCCCTGAAAAGAACCTCGCATTTAGCACAGAGGAGACATCAAATTGCAACAGTTGGAATATGGAAACAGTCCACTCTATTCTGCTCACAATGAATGGACTGGCCTCACGGAAAGTAGATTGTTAGTAATGTCGTTATTACGCTCTACCACTAGCATGAACCATGGCAGGGGACTTAATCGTCCAATCACTGCAAACAGCATGAAGCGTAATAGGTTAAACAACCAATAACACCAAGAAACAAATTATGTATTCCCTTTGGCATGCCAGCATATATTTGTATGCGTAAATGGTTTTGTTACGGGTGAGCTGATGCTTTTTTATTGCAACATTTTTAACTGCTCTGTGATTGCGGTCATGTTTGATCTGCTGTTTACACAAACTCCCACCTCATCAGAGTCTCAAAGTCATTCTTTGTAGCTGGGTTTTATATATTAAATTTGCATGATTAAGTCAAAAATCTATTTTATAAAGAAAAAAAAACAATATGCAGGAGATCATAGGTAATGTTCCCTAATTGGTTGTACATTTCATTGACTGAGATGCAGCTATCTTCAGGTTTAGACATCTTGCTGTCTCTAGCATCTGTCAGTTTGCCTGGGAAGCATTGCTTTAGATTGGCCCTACCAGGGGGTTTCAGGTGCGAATTTCTCCTCTTATGACATTTGTTTAGTGATGTCACCTTAGTCCTTCCCACCAAGGTTATTTGAGGTTGTGATCAGCAGGAAGTAGTTCGCAGAAAGTGCGCTTGCCATTGCTAAGTAACCTAGTTAAAGTATTAGAGAACTGATGGTCTGACCTCCAGGAAGGGATATCCGGAAAATCCCCCACCCCAAGTGGTACAGCTGGTGGTGCACAAGGGCTTCCTATTTAAAAGCATGGCTGTGACATGGGGGAAGATTTAAGTGGTACAGAGCTCAGGCGCTTACCACCTAAGCTTCACATCTGTAGGAACACAGTGGTTGGAGGTGGAAACCCTCAAGCCAGGTAATCCAGTATGTAGTATAAGGTGTCCTTTAAAGAATACAGTGGGGTAACTCCAGGAGATGTAATCATACATTCACATTTGGGTTGGAGCACAGTCTTAGTTGTGCAGTCATGCCTTTACATTTGGATTTTAGATTGGAGAACAAGCTGGGTCGTGCAGTTTTATGATGGGATTAAAGCGCAATTTGAGTTGTGTAGTCCTTTCATTGGAGAAGAGGTATAGACTGGTGCTGTAGTAAACAATTTACAGGTCCTGTTCCTATATAATGATACCAGTGTGTTTGCTGGTCCTTTTTCCTGTACAAATCTTGCTATGAATAAGTTGTCACTGGTCACTGGACTTTTTGCCCAGTTTCTTCCCAGGTACAAATACTCCAAATGGAATCTCTTGGGAGGTTCCATTCACAAACTGGTTTATGGGACACAAACTGCCAATATCTGCAAGAAACAGTGAATGCTGGTCCACTCATCTATACATATTTACATCATTACATTTACTTGCACTTTCATGTAATCCAAGTACCTTTAAAACCAAGTCTTACTCTACACTATAAACTGAGAGAATACTGCATTAAACTTGTGTAGACTTGGTAAAATCTGGAAGTTTCCAGAATGTTCCACATTTACCATTTCTACTATTATGTATATTTATCTTTCCCCATTGGTAGTGTTGGTAGTTCTGCGATATCCGAGTATAACACTTTGTTTATCAGCCTTCCCAACAGGTTCTACATGGATTTTCCCTCCAAGCCTACAATTGTTATGTTAGTTCCTCCCAAGTTTATAAAAGGTAGTGAAGGGTGAAAGTAGGGGGTCCCTGCCTCTGGCTGCTGCATGGTGCAGTAGCAGGACCCCCACCTTCAGGGTGGCGATACAGAAGACACCTTAGTGAACCAAGCCAGGGTAGTCTTGATGTTAGCTCACCTCAGAAGCTAAGGGGGTTATTCACTAAGGTGCGAGTTCGACTGTCGAATTCTCAAACAGCGGATTCCCATAGCAAATCCGCTACAACTTCCCCATTGTAAAGTCACAACAATTTTTTAATGTTAAGATTATGACAATTTTTCCATAACAAAGTCGCGACTGCGACAATATTCTCATGATAAAGACCTGACTGCGACAGTAGCAGCCTATTGCGACTGTCTTTATCTGGCGAATTCGCACCAATACGCAACAATTCGAACTTTAGTGAATAACCCTCTGAGAGTGTTGTGGGCTGGGCAGGTCAGGTACTGGGTAGCCTGAGACCCCAACAGTAGCTGTAGAGGCTGAGGCCTAATATACAATCATCCTAGTGACTCAATTGGTAGGATTAGGGATCAAGGGAATAGCCCAATCGAAGGAGTTCCTATTGAGGACCCAACCTATCAGAGAAGGGATCTACAGAGAGTTAATCCCC
>WMED01027684.1:0-10578 GCA_019650415.1 Pipa parva | reverse complement strand
CCTCATTGTGCGGGGGCCCTGGGCAATTGCCCACTTTGCCCCCCCCTAACGCCGGCTATGCCTACAGCGCTTGCCGGCAGACTGTAACGAGCGGTGTTTGCATGTGAGCACCACTCATTACAGTCAAAGAGCCAGATGCAGCCATCAAAAGAGCCACATCTGGCTCGAGAGCCATGGGTTGCAGACCCCTGGCTTAAAGGCACATAACTTATTGACAGTCCCACAACTGACCAAAAATAACTGTTGTTGAACAATGCAAAAATATGCCCACATGCAGTTTACTGTGAAAATTTAAACATACAGGAGTTAATTTTTTTTTTAGGTAAACTGTCTGTGGTTTTATATTTGCACAGTACCACAACAGTTGCAAGCGGGTCAAAACGGGAACCGACTGAGGCTCCTCGTGGCCACAGAAAACTTGGGATACAAAGTGCCTTGAATGCCACTATCCTAAATTTTATTTGAGACCAATATGTGTAACCCAGAAAGTAAGTATTGATCAACCACAATAGTATTGACGAGGCTTCATTACAAAAGGCTTGTGCAAAACATAACATGTGGCAGGTTATGGTCCAATATCTTTTTTTAATTTTTATAAAGATACCCTTTATATAGCGAAATCGGAGACTTCCTGTAAAATATTCCTTCTAGAACTGATTGGCTGTGCAGTGTAAGTGTGTGAAACAAAGTCAGATAATAAGGATAATCCAGCACCAATGGGATTAGACAGGTAGCAGACCATTAAATATTGTGCAAAATCTACTTGTAATTGTAGATCAACTCTTTTACCTCACATTTTCATCTTACACTCACACTCCACTTCTGCTGTTGACCTCCTCCCTCCCAGATTCCTATTTCCCAGCTGCCCTCATTGTCCATTACAAATTTTTCTCTAGTTGATAGATTATTAGAAATTCATTTCTATAATTAAGTAACATGCTAAATCTGAGTACTATATAAAGTACTATATTCAGGGCCATGTTGCCATAGTTACAAAACCATCAGTGAATCTAAAACAAGGTACTATTAAAAATATTGGTGAGAATCAGGTCAGGGTAAAGCAGCAGATGTTGCTTGATGCAGTTACAATATTTTTGAAAGCTTTAGTAAAAAGTAAAGGAAACAACACAATCAAATGAAAATGTAAAGATGGCAAAATAGATTGTTTTTAAGTGTTTACTGTAGGAAACCTGTTTTTTTTTATTATTATAAATCTTATCATATGCTTCCATTTTAATGATGCCCAGAAAATTTTAATATTTTAATAACGAGCTTCTATTTTTATCTTTATGAAAAAAGTACAACTAAATAATTCAGTTATTGCAACTATTGTGCTGGCATTTCCCAGCAGACTTTGCTGCCCAGCATGATAAATTAGCTACTGGTTTGTGACAGCTTTCAATAGATTCTGCCAAAACCATTTTTAGAGGCTTTTGTAACAGTAATGTAGGTATCGAGTGAAGCTATGCTGCCTAAAATGTTTGCCCCATTTTTTTGTTAAACAATGGTGCAAAAGTACATGTGACAATTATACCTACCCGACTTTAGTCTTAATTTAAGGATTCATAAACTCACATCAAGCAAGTTTTATCTGTAAAAGGAGGGTCAGGTACAATATCCCCAAAACTATGAGCAACTATGCCCAGAGTGACACTCTGTGAATGAGTGAGGAAAAATGGAAAAAGCTCCAAACAAACGCACTGTTATTGTGATAGATAAATCGTGCAATCGCCGTTAGGAGGTACGTGCTAACAGCTCACCAGATCAATTCGCCAGCTTATCAACAGTATATCTCCTTCAGATAAACTGTATTCTTAAATCGCCAAACAACTCAGACTCTCACTTTTTTGATTGATATACAAATAATAAACATAAACAAAGACTAGATATCACCTGGCTCCTGACTTAAAAAAAGGGATCTCCTCATTTTCATTTTCAGTCATGGAAAATAAGACTTGCTCTACATTACAGCTTTAACTTTATCTCCCAGAAGACCTTCTACATAGTACATGAACAATATACTATTGGAAAGGAAACAAAGGATTAACTGAATGTGTCTTGAATGTATAATAAGCTGTAAAAATCTCTGCAGTGTCCTTTAGAACTACACCTCTCAACAACTCCTGGCAGCCTTCAGCTTCTAAAAGGCTACAGAATGGACAGTTTCCAGTATCTGCATGCTCTTCTACCGATAACAGCCACCTTTGACTTCAAGATGAGCTCTCCGCTACTCCGGTGCCACCAGGTCATAATGGCATAAGAATACCAATGGTTCCACAAGAGCAAGCAAGGGTGCCAAATATATCACTGTGGAACCAAGATGGAAAACGGGTTATTCACTAAAGTCCGAAATGTTATGTATAGGTGCGAATTCGCCAGATAAAAAAAGTTGCAATAGGCTGCTACTGTCGCAGTCGGGTCTTTATAATGAGAATATTGTCACAGTCGCGACTTTATTATGGGAGAATTGTTACAATCTTAACATTAAAAAAATTGTCGCGACTTTACAATGGGGAAATTGTCACGGATTTCCTAAGGGAATCCGCTGTTTGCAAATTCGACAGTCGAATTCACACCTTAGTGAATAATTAGTCTTTACAGGCCAGGTCAGTAACAGATCAGAGCAGACAGAATCGGACTTGAGAGGCAGGAGTGAAGTCGTAAACAGACCATAAGTGCTGATGACAGGAACATGGGAGCACTGGGTTAGGGCAGAGCAGGACAAGACACACTGCCAAGATTCTTTCCAGAAAGGACTAATCAAGGGAAATTCATAGCTATAAGCTCAGGGTATAAATAGGGCTAGTAATTACCGCTACTGAATGCATTGCACCTGTGAAATTAGTTCAACACAACTCCATTGATAAAACAAATATAACATGATCAAATCCAGAAGCCTCCTTCCAATGTAGTGCAGAGATAAGACAGTTGTGCAGAAAGCAAAAGGTTCTCAGTTTTAAATCCAGGCCTTATTAATATTCCTATATGTGGATGTTTGTTCATTTCACTAAGGGCTAATTCATTTGCCTGTACAAAACATAAAATACAATAAATGTAAGAAAAAGCTTAAAATGTAGAGTTGTGCATTTCCAATGATTAAATATTGGAATATATATTTTCTTTTTTTAATGTTAAATCATCCCCTCTGAATGTAACCTAGACACTAAGGGGGGAGTTCACAATAGTGCGAAGTGAGGTGCAAATCCTTCGCCTCACTTCGCACATGGTATTATGCGTTCGCTGATGTCCTGCACGCAGACATCAGCGAGCGCTTTAAAGAGATTCCAGTCTCGGCGAGAGCAAAAAAGTCGCCTCGCAGAGACTGGAATCCCTTTAAAGCGCTCACTGATGTCCGCGTGCAGGACATCAGCGAGCACAGAACAGTCAGTGCGAAGTGAGGCGAAGGATCCGCACCTCACTTCGCACTATCGTGAATTTCCCCCTAAGGGAGTTATTCATTAAGGTGCAAATTAGACTGTCGAATTCGCAAACAGCGGACTCCCATAGCAAATCCGCCACAATTTCCCCATTTCAAAGTCGCTACAGTTTTTTAATGTTAAGATTGCGACAATATTCTCATTATAAAGAAGCGACTGCGACAGTAGCTGCCTAATGTCTTTATGTGGCGAATTCGCACCTATACGCAACAATTTGGACTTTAGTGAATAACCCCCAACTAAGTCATCAGTTATTTATAACACCAAAGGGCAAAAGGGGCCTAAACCCCCCAACCGAATACTGGACTTATGTCAAAGGTAGCTAATGAAAATAATGTTAACCAATGTCATATACAATAGAAAGGAGACAATGAAGTTTTCTACAACTTAAATGTAAGATTGTTTTTCCAGACAAAAATTTTAACTGTTCACAGTCATTCAAAAATGTTTTATTTTTTCAATTGTCGCTATAAAAAAATGCTTTAAAAGATATATTTTCTCAGCACGCGCTGTTCATGTTTTCTCTTTTCATGCAATACCATGTTACTCATTGTAGATTTTTTTATCTATTATTTACTTTGAGTTATTCTCTGATTTCCTAACTTGGTGCAAGGTTTGGAGGTAAAAAGCTCAGCAATGTATTTTAAAGTTTAGACATGTAGAGACTTGTAGTTCTTGGCAGTCTTTCCAAAGTTTCTATAGCAACAGAGGAACAAATCTGTTGCAAAAACAATTACTATAGCCTGGTTTCAATTCTCCAATCACATGACCTAGTAACATAAAGACAAAAAACAGACATCTTGTTAAAGGAGGTTTAATATATTTAGACATGTGTTGTCAGGGAAACAAAGAGTTCCATGAATAAGAATTACCACTCTTTTTTATTAACTGTACACATTTTTGTGACTTAACTCTTCTTGTCTGAACAAATTTTAATTTTTTTGGGGGGGTTAGTTACATTTAACAGAAATGTTAGCTGCTGTCTGAGGTTTTGGGTTACATGAATTTCATATTAGCCAATGTGTTTTTTTTATCTCCAAACAAAATGTCTTACTTAGTAGCAGTTGACCTTGATTTGACAGCCATTGTGTCTTGGCTTATATTCTTTTGAGTCCAACACATATCAGTGTATGTAATCCTTTGATATGACATGCGACCTCGAAGTTATGTATAGCATCATAAAGTCACAATAAATTAGATCTGATTACAAATGGCATCATCAGCCACAGCTTCAGGAGATAAATATTTAGCAAGCAGCTGTATTTCAGCTATTATCACCTCATTCATTATCTGTATTCTGTTATAAAATGAACCTGATCTCTAGTTGTTTGGGGAAATGCATGGGTTGGATTCATAGATGTTATGTAGGGTATATAAAATTGGCCTTTGGAAATGTCACTTCTCAGACTGTATCACTTACATTAACTCGAAACGATTAAGTTAAAGGGGTTGCAAAACCTGGAATTCATTTGATTTGAATTCTAAGTTTTTGGTGTTTGTTTGTTTTTTTCTTATTTGTTGTGCTTTTTTTAAATTATTTGACTTTGTTATATTTTTTTTTGATGCAAAGTGTCACTTACTGCTGGCAACAAAAAAATCAATGTAAGGCTTGTATTTTATATTACGTTTTCACTATTTATCTTTCTGTTCAATCCTATACTACCGTGTTTCCCTGAAAATAAGACACCGTCTTATATTAATTTTTTCTCCAAAAGTTGTGCTACGTCTTATTTTCGGGGGGGTGTCTTAAATGAACATTTATTAGCGTCATCTTCTGGAGGGTGTCGCAGAGCAGGGGGGATGGCGTGGGACAGGGGGGCGCCGGGTGGGGAGTTGCCTAGGGCGCCAATAGGGCCAGGGCCGTCTCTGCCTGAATTGATCGCAAATTTGTCACTTCGCTTACATTTACACTGCTTGGTTAATAGGGAAACATGGCGAATTGTCAAATGGATGAAAATTCAGAGCTTTACATAACTATTCAGCCTAGCTCCCTAAATCTCTGCCATTGTAAAGGTTACAGAAACTGTACAATGCAACACATAATAAAACACGTAGCAAATGCATTATTCACTCCCAGAACCGAAGCATCCTAGCATAAGTATAATCCAATTTTCACTAACATTTCACAAAGTCAAGAGTGGCCTTAGTACAGGACAGGCTTATATCTCAAAATCACTGTAAGAAACCCTCAAAATGCACATGATGTAATTTTATTTTTCCAATGATGCAGGGTAAATCACACTTGTATTTAGAGGTCAAACACTTATGTGAAAGAGATCTTAGTTTAACTGATTAGTTTTTTGTATATTAGAAGTAGCTAGCGTTACACTCACAGCTAGTGCGAGGATGGAATCAGTTTTTCTACACCAGACCAGGTTAAAGTGTATCACTTATATTAGAAAAACAAAATACCACAAAAAATGCTTGGGGACACTAGGGTATTACACTGAGGGCTTTATTGACAAAAAGGATGAATTCACTTTGTTACTATACGAGTAGCATTGTCAAAATAGTCGCAAATTCACTTCTCATTATTGATGAAGCTGCTGATAGATTCGTCAAACAGGTGAACTGCTATGGACACGGTTGCCATACGTAGTGTGGCAAAGTCAGTAAAATAGAAGTAGGATGCGAAGTCATGCAGAGTGATATGAATTCCACCATTGAAGTGCAGTGATATCATCCTCACTATATCCCACTAACTGTATATACAAGAATAATACATCTGTTTCTGTGTCACCTTGTCCCTAGTTCATGTTTAGTAGTAGATTAATTTAATCACAATCGCCATTTGTACTTTTGAATGAATACTCGAGTACCTTATGCCACACTGGAGCCCTGTCATCAACTCCCCAATTCACCACTCTGAGGTGGCAAAGTCAAACAGGTGAATTCGCAGCACTACACCTTGTTGAATTTGCGATTGCGACAGACTCTGTCACTTAGTCAATACTCGAAGTACCTGTGCACGTGCACACAAAATGATGTGAAGTCCTCCATAAAATTGTGACTATCATAGTTGCCTGAATTAGAAATGTATTTTCCACATTATAGAGTTTGACCAATAAGAGAAACATGGGGATCAAATGCAAATTCACAGCTATATGTGACAATTCGGCCTTTAGTCAATAAGGCTCTGAATGTTTTCTGCATTCAGCAAACGTACCCAATTTTACAAAACAACATTACATTATTCCTGCCATTGCAAGCTCAATCTGCTATCTTATATGGTCAAGGAAATTTGAAATAGTCACTCCTACAATGTGAAGGCACCTAACTTGGTGTATTTAAAACACACTGCAAGGTTTTTCATATTGTATTGCTCAGTGAACTAGCTATGTTTGTGCATTGAACTATAGCAACTAAGAAAAATATTGTACCTCTGTGTAGTCACATGCTTGAAGCACAGCATAAAAATGTAGAAGCAAGCAACATGGAACACACAACTGTATAACCTCATAATGAAAAAATATTGTATATGAATGAGGTTAGATATATTAAAAATACTTAAAAAAGCATATTAACAAGCCTAAAGTACATGCATAATACATATTGTTTATTCATCATCTACAGTATCTACAGTATGTGCACATGTTTTTTCACATGCATCACACCAAATTTAAAATACAATATAACATGATATTGATTTGAAATAATTAGTATATATATAGCTATTTTAGTTTTCATGATGGTTTGATTTACATGCTTAATCCATACTATAAAATGACTGTATAATAACTAGGTGAAGATGATGAAACTAAACTTAGTAGTTTATAATCAGAAAGCTAAACTTTACACAAATAATATACTTTGATCTTTAGTACATAAAATGAAGAAAGAGTGTGTTAAACAAAGATGCAGTTAATCATTGTACAGCATGATTTATTAATATATAAATCTGCCATTCCAAGCACATTTTCTTCCATGGTAAGCTGTGCTGTGTAAGCCTCTGCAGAACGTGCTTTTCACTTCCTGGTTTTTAGCATGACGTTTATACACTGGAAAGAGCAGCCAATCATACACTGGAAGGAGCAGCCAATCAGTAATGAGAATTTTTATTTCCTGCTTCGAATGAAAGCCACGCCTACAGTTCATTTGGAACGCAAGTAAAGTGTGAGGCAGTCGTAATGCAGGTATATGTTAAGCGATTTCAGTAGGAAAATATGCTTTTTTTGGGGGGGGGATTGAGTGTGGGGGGGGGGATTGAGTGTGTGGGGGGGGGGTTCTCTGCAATGTTATAGCAGCTGTTAAGTGCACATGCAGCAGCGCTGATCGAAAATGAATTTAAATGTGTGCAAGCTTAGAAAGATGTTGCTGCATGTCGCATGCATCTATTTGGTTTGCAGTTCAGCACCACACACTGTGGACTTGGCTTTAAGGGGTCGAGGTGAAAAAGCATATTTTACAACCTGGTAACTAAAGGGTTATACTTTAAGTTAGGGGAATTGAGGGAAACGTTGAACCCACAAAATATGAATTCTATACGTTGCATGAATAGGAAAAGAATACTTTTAAAGACACTTGCACAACTTATATTGTTTCCATTTCTTACATTATCTTCTAGATAATAAATCATTCATTGTCCCTGTAGATCTTGAAGAATTTCATTCTGCGTCTGCTCTTTTTCATCTGGTTATTGTACATTTCTTTAACTCATTCCCTTCTAATAAGGATGATTAATCATCTGCTGAGTATCTAAACCCTATTTTACCATAGCTGTAAATTCAGTGGTGAATTATTCTGAGTGGGTGCTGGGGAGTCTGTCCCAGGCATACTGTGTTATCCCGAAAATAAGACAGTGTCTTATATTAATTTTTGCTCCCAAAGTTACACTATGCCTTATTTTCAGGGGATGTCTTATATTTCCCTAAAGAAAAAAAAAATCACACTCATACAAAGTTAAAAAAAAAAAAAAAAGGAACAAATACAATATTTAAAATACACTTTGCTGCCTTCCCCACAACCCCCTCTCACACTGTGCTGCTTTCCTCCACAACTTCCATACTGTGCTGCCTGCCCCACAACTCCCCTCCCATACTGTGCTGCCTGCCCCACAACTCCCCTCCCACACTGCTGCTTGCCTCCCCTTTCAGAGGACATGGAGTAGGGAGGGGGTTAAACAGATCTTACTCACAATCCTATTTTTACCCCCTCCCTGCTCCATGTTCTTTGAATGGTAGGGGGAGGGGGCACTATCCTGGTGCTTGCCCCCCCTTTTCCCTACCCCTTCCCCTGCTTGTCTCCGTCTGCAGTAGATTACTGTTACAGCGCTCCTCACTTCCTCCCCCACCGCTCTTGACTACATCATTAGTGTGTGCCGGGGGGGGGAAGAGATGAGCGCTGTAACAGGAGGGTGTCTGCAGAAGCCGGTATTCAGGGTGCCTTAATTCCAGGGGGGTGGCTTATTTTTTTTGGGGTGTGCCTTATTTCAAATGCCACAGTAAAACATTCCCCATGCCTTATTTTCAGGGATGTCTTACTTTCGGGGAAACAGGGTATTGTAGTAGGGCAGAGCTTGTCACAATATGTTAAGGGCCTGTTGCAAGAAGCCCACCCTTTAGTGTGGAGAATTTTGTTCCAGACCCTTTCAGCAAAGTAGAATTATTCACTGCCAAACCCTATGGATGAGAGTAAGCCAACTAAATATGTAAATTTATAGGAATGGAATGCTTTGCTGCTATAAAGAGGTATAACTGTCAAAATTCAGGTTCCAGGGACACAGCTGCTCCATTTGTGATATCATAAGATGTTTTATTTTATTAGACATAGTGCATTCAGTATAGAATTTATGACATACTAAAGGTTTGGGCAGCCTAAAATTAAGCCAGGTTGCTTATTGGGGTAGTGTTTCAGCTAGTCACAGGCTGACTGTCATTTAGCTTGCCAGCATGTGACTTTGAGGGTAATTCTGCAAAGTGCGAACTCGCCTCGCAATCCTTCGATTCACCTCGGCAAAATTGTTACGCGCTCACTTTTCTCCTACACACGAACATCACCGAACGCTTTAAAGGTATTCCAGTCTCGGCGAGGCGACCCGACCTGAGTGGTCGCGAGGTGAGGCGAATCTCGAGGATTCGACTCCAGTACCTTTAAAGCATTCAGTGATGTCCGCATGTAGGAGAGAAGTGAGCGCGTAACAATTTTACTGAGGTGAATGGAAGGATCGCGAGGTGAGTTCGCACTTTGCTGAATTACTCCCTTTATCTCACCTTTTACAACTGATATATACACACAAAGACATGATGAATAAGCCCTATATTTTCTGAGTAAAGAGGCTACATCATTTAGCAGTTATTTTACTTTATCTTAGGTGAAGAAAATTGCTGTAGTTTTGCAAACCCTTGTGTGAAAGCAGTAATTTTTAAAAAAAATAATTAAAAATATCAATTCACACCCTGCTCATTATTACAATAAAAGAAGTAATACAAAAACACTCACCTTGTACTTAAACCAATACACAGATATTGTTTTAAATGTTCTATTTTGATAAGTGAATCAGGATGTGTGTCAGATTTCAGGGCCATACAAAGAAGGACCTTTCTTAATTGTGAGGAGTGGAACAAACTGCTGCTAAAAAGTCAGTTACTCTTAGGTCTCTTTTATATCTGCTTCTCAGCCAGACTCTACTCATTAGCTCCATCTTTTATGCATTTGTGTGAATGTAAGTATTACAGTGAAATAGGCCTTAGAGATGTGTAGTCTTCATTACATCAAACAATATTATATTATTTATCAATTTATTTTAACTTTAGGCAAAAGGCTATGGTGAATATGACTCTGATTTTAGTGATGAAGACGGTGACAAAGGAAAAGAAGCAGATAGAAACAGGTATGTTATTGTGTGCAAATATCTATCTGCATGAATGTAGGTGTGTTACTGTGTGTAAATATCTGCATGAATGCAGGTGTGTTACTGTGTGTAAATATCTGCATGAATGCAGGTGTGTTACTGTATTTACTAGAAATGATTTTTTAAAAAGATTACTTAATTTGTAAAGAAGATAATTATAGTTTATCTCTGATTGTTGTATAAACTAATATAAATTGTGGCATCGCTGATCCAAAATTAATTTGAATATAGGGTAGACCAGTGATTTTCAACCTTTTTTGAGCCGCGGCACATTTTTTACATTTACAAAAT
>WMED01027683.1:0-10578 GCA_019650415.1 Pipa parva | reverse complement strand
AGATTGTTCTCAAGTTTAAAATTCTCAGATTGTTTTCAAGTTTAAAATTCTCAGATTGTTTTCAAGTTTAAAATTCTCAGATTGTTGTCAAGTTTAAAATTCTCAGATTGTTGTCAAGTTTAAAATTCTCAGAATGTTCTCAAGTTTAAAATTCTCAGATTGTTCTCAAGTTTATAATCCTCAGATTGTTCTCAAGTTTAAAATTCTCAGATTGTTCTCAAGTTTAAAATTCTCAGATTGTTTTCAAGTTTAAAATTCTCAGATTGTTCTCAAGTTTAAAATTCTTAGATTGTTCACAAGTTTATAATTCTCAGATTGTTCTCAAGTTTGAAATTTCCAGATTGTTCTCAAGTTTAAAATTCTCAGATTGTTCACAAGTTTATAATTCTCAGATTGTTCTCAAGTTTATAATTCTCAGATTGTTCTCAAGTTTATAATTCTCAGATTGTTCTCAAGTTTATAATTCTCAGATTGTTGTAAAGTATGCATGTTGGAACAATTCCCTCGCAGTCTATAACTGTTCAAGGTTGTGACCATTCTTTATATAAGTAACGTGACAACTATGAGCTTTCAAGTCAAAGGTTTCTGATATGTATAAAACTGGGCTTACCAGATGTAAGATTCTGCCTGTTTTGCCTAAACTTCTATCCACAATCAATCAACACCCTTAATTCACAATTAGTAAATGCAGATCTCTTTCCGCCAGATCAAAATCTGTACTGAAAATGCTGAAAAATAAAGTTTTCTCCCAAAACCTCTGAAAAGAGAAGGCAAAATCCAAACCTGAGTCCATGCACCATATAAGCCTCACATTCTATCCTATGACATCAGTGTCCTGAAGGAAAATGGCTGGGATGGCCCCAGACTGGGACAATGACATTTCATGTTATTGTTTTGGTACAAAAGATGTTTATAACTAGCATATCATGTACAAGGCTAATGAGGAGCCTCTGTTGATTTGGGGGTTACATTTATATTCATATATTCGTAACTATAAAATAGACTGTGGTTTCAGTTTGTATTTTGGAGGCTAAGGAGTATTTACCGCTGTTAAGGTTGCAAGGTGATCTGTGTGAGGCATTTTAGGAAAACATAAAACAGAATTAAAATGTAAAAGTATAGTGGATACCTTCCTAACTCATACCATTGGGAACATTGTGCCACAATTGTAGAATATGATTTTTTTTTAATAAATAATTGAAGAATAACTAAAAAAAAAGATAGAAAGCAACTTCTACACAATATTAACTGTTCCCCCTCCCAGGTATTTTCTAATCATTTAATAAAATGATAAAATACCAAATAAAATACCCGATGTGACATTATTGATGTCCAGATGAGAAAAGGCAGAAACGGTATTTACACTACCTTCACGTTGCACACGCTGTTTCTGCCTTTTTGCGTTAGGAGTAATATTCGTGTATTGGTAGATACACTTGGAAAAAATGTGTGTTTGTATTATAGACACACAGCTGAGATACCTTGTTTCATTGACATTATTGATGTCCCTGGTGACACCACATGGAATAATACACATTTTTACTATTCCCACCATTCAAAATAAGGAATTTCTTTTCTTTTAAATGCCCAAAATAGCACAATAAGATCTTAGTTTTAAATGGCCATAGTTTTGTATGTCTTTTCCATTATATATTTATTAAGGTACTAGCTTACCCGTCGCGCGTTGCTGCGATTTCAGTAAAAAGGAAATTCAAGAAAAGTCGTTATGAAAACAAAAATCAATTTGCATTGTGTCATTTTTATTAATATTGATTTATTTTCATCAGCAAATCATTTGAAAGTGTCATTTAAATTGTATTTATTTATTTGAGTGCTTGTGGATATACTATATTTTTGGTATTTCTGTCTGGTGCGTATATGAATAAATCAGAAGGTTTTCCGACGCGTGTGCAGGCCACATACAGTTGTCCATGTGAGAAACATGGATTCTCCAAATCTAACCCACACACACACTTGCAGCGATTGTCCTGGTGCTTTGTTGATGGTCATTGCAAAAGCGAATCGCACTGGAAACTGCAAACGTTTGAACTCAAATGGAATATCTGTTGGGATCATTGGAATACGTGGCAACAGTATATCTTCCCCCTTGAATTTCCCATTCAGATTTGTAGCTTCGATGACACTGTTTTTCATATAAGTTTCATGGCGATCGGATGAATAATGCATTTTTTGCTAGTTACGCCCTTACGTGAAAGAGGGGACGAAATGTAATATGCCAGAAACCTTCCCGGGAGTGTACATAACAACCTCCCAAAGTTTCATGCCGATCGGATGAATGGGGTAGTAATGCATAAAGGACACACACACACACACACACACACACACAAAAACATTCATATATATATATATATATATATACAGTATATATATATATATATATATATATATATATATACAGATGTACATTTTCTACCCCAATGCCTTTTTTCTAGTGTAAGCAAGCCAAATAGCTATTCCTTTTAGTTAATTTAATAGCTGTTAGATTTCACGTGTTAGAAAGTGTTGAACAACTTAGCCAATGAAGACTGTCACAGTCTCCTCATAGTACCCTGGTTTTCACCAAAGGTTAAAGCAAATAACTTGAGGGTTCGTTGTGAGCTAGTCACAGACCATTGCACTCAAGGTAGTCCATTCATTTGGTTGCTGAAGGACAGGAAACTGCAGAGTTAGGATGCATTTAAAATCTATTGTCATACCACCCCTCTCAATATGGTTCCAGGGTTTATCTAGAAGTAAAACATGCTCCCTTGCTATGTATTATCTTGCTTTTTAACAAAAAGGTGTAATGTAGACTATCATACAATCTACTTGATAATATGCAAGAACGTCTAAACAATATTTTGATTTTTTTTTTTTTTTTTTTTGGAACAAGATCTTATTTTAGATAGTTCATTAGTTAGAGCTAGTTAGTTCTATGCCCTTTAAGTATCTTTTTGACTTTTACTATCTTGTCTTTGTGCTTGATTTGCATAATTTCCTTGTCATATCCATTATTCTGTGATCTCTGAAGTAGAAAGATTATGCCAGAGTTAAAGGTTCAGCTTGGTGACTTTGTCATGATTGTCTTTCTATCCTTCTAAACGGAGGTAGTGAAATAAACTGAAAATCAATGAAAGGCTTTATTACATGTAGCCAGACAGACAAATCTGTTATCATTCTAGAACATCGGAACCTTTGATCATTAATGTAAAAGCATCTAGTTCCTATTGGAGCATTCCTGCATTCCATCTTTTTCATAAAGTGCACGGATGCTGTTGTACAGAATCCCGCGTGCAAAGCTTTCTGCTCAGTATGGCAGTTATTCTTTAATGTAGAAAAACTTTCAGTGACAGAAATAAGTCAGATTGACTTAAGATCAATATGACTCACTAACAATCACTGGTACTTGACACATCCAAAGCAATCCTTTGCAAATTATTGCTGACCCTTCCAGTTCAGCACTGATGGAGTTAATGAACCTGTACAGTCTCACTATTGATTTTCACGCCTGAGAGCTCCTTCTGAACATTGTACCCATCCGACATGCTGCCTTTCATTATATGTCTTCTGTGTCACTTTCTTACTCCCCTTGGTTGAACAATCTGAGTGAGCAGTGATTATTTCAGTCATTTAGTAGAAAATATTATCTATAACAATACAGGCAATGTCTCCTGTCAATGAGATTTGTAGAAAATGATTTCTCTGCCTGCAAAATTCGACTATTTTCTTTTAAGAGAGCTACTGTCCAGATTTTATTATGATATTATCAACCGGCTATCTCTTCATATGGAACAAGACAGGAATATTCTGTCTGCACATTCATAAAATATTAAAAGTTCTAAATTCAATTGTTTTTTTTTTACCTGGTCATAAAAATATTACCATGTTGCTTGAAAAATACCTTTATGTCACAGTCTCTTTTGTAAATGAAGAGCTCGGGCTTTATTTTAAAGCTTCCAAGCTGCGAAATAACACACGTTTGCAATTTCAAAAATAATTCTTTTCTTTTTTTTTAAATCATTTATGCCCGTGTACTGTAGGTTACCGTTATCTTGATCCTTGCAATTTGTTCATGTGTATTGTCTGCATAAATAATGTTCTTTAGTAACTGACAGGGCTGGCACACTTTCTAAATATTCAGATAAAAGAGTCACCGCTTTTACAGGTAGTAATGTACAGGGTTTATTGACAATCTTGAGTAAATAAAGAGAGAAAAAGTCATCTATGGATTCCTTTTAAATCCAGCAGCCTTAGGGAACTGCCTTTTTTGGCCTAATGGATGAGCCATTATTCTAAATCTATTAAAGACAAACAGCATATTTGACAGCACTTGATAAAGCATTATCTAAATCCAAGATACTGCACTTGATCACATTTGTATTGTAAATAAATGGGATTATTACACTATTGATTTATGGCAATCTGGCAGTTTTCTTCAGATTACTGTATTAGTATTGCAGAACCAGGTATGGTATTAGTAGAAGAAGCCCCCTGAAAACTATGGGACTCCTTGACATGCATAGTTGCATACCAATGGACCCACCATGTTATTTCAACTGACTTGTAAATAGGAAAGCTACCTAAAAGGGTATGATATGTATATAACTGGCACATCATTAACAAGGCCTTTTCAGGTAAAACCCTATAATAATAAAAATATTCTCTTTTATTCTAAGGACTGAGCTTTTCAAACAAAATAGATTTATCCAAGTCATCTCTGTTTAAATGAGACCCGACAATGACAAACCTCTATTGCTAAAGGGGTTGCATTCATTTATTACTATATATATATATATATATATATATATTTATATATATATATATATATATATATATATATATATATATATATATATACACTGTATTACTATAAATTACACTGTGGCTTCTATCTATATTTTGGCAGCTAAGGGGTACTTACTGCTGTTCAGGCTGCAAGATTATCTCTTTAAAACTGGAAGCCAATGAAATGTTCTTGCTTCATGGATGATTAGTAATTAGCAATAATGCATAACACATGGTTACCTAGTAATCAATTAAACCTGCAGCATGTGCTTAAACTAAACACCAGCCAGGCAGCATCCTTGTTTTACTGGTGTCCTTTTAAAAATAGTGATTTGGCAAAGCCTTTTCAATCAAATTACTTGTTATGCTGCAAAGCTAAGGAGGTCATCCTTTTCTGTAGGTATTTTGGAGATATTTAGTTTGAAAACCCAGACAGCTGTATTAAATGAATTCCTGAGAACTACAACAAAACCACTATGAGAGCGGACACTACTCCAACAATGGTCCAGACTTTGGAACATATTATTAAAGAAAACCAAAAGTAAAACAACCTGTGGAAGAAGCGCAAAACAGAACACACTAATAGTGCATGAGCCAGAATAGAATGAAAGAAAATAGAAAGTTCAAAACGTCCCACGTAGTTAAATTACCAAAGGTCAGATTTTTTCCCTAATTCTACTACAGTCTGAAAAATGGCTACCTATTTATTAAATATACATTTTATAAAGAAAAAAACTGAAAATAAAACATGATTTACATGTCTCCTTTCATTGAGTAATTTTTAAATTTGTACTGTAGTTTTTCCATTGTTTTATTCCACAAATATCCCATGTTTAATAACGGTTTTCTAAAACTTTGGGAAAACACAGTGTGGCAAAAACAAAAGATATACATCAGAATAAAAAGTCTGTGGCAAATAAATGTGGAACAGTCCAATGTATCAACTCTGAAAAACTGTGTAAAGTCTATGATTTTTTCCCTAAAATGAGGATAATTATCTTGTTCCTGTTTTTGTTTTTTTTTGCCTTCCTCTGGATCAACGGTTCTCAACCTGGGGGTCGAATGACAATTTGCTAGGGGTTGCCTAACCCCCCTTGGGATTGTCGTGGATATCTGATACCCTTTATCTGTAACTGCAACAATTTTAAAGTCGCGACAATAGTTCCATAGTAAAATATTGTCGCAGTCATGACTTTGCTATGGCAATATTGCCACAGTCGTAACTTTAAAATTGTCATGGTCATGGATAAAGGGTCGCGGCAAAAAAAGGTTTGGAACCGTTGCTCTGGATCAACGTTGCAGGATAATAGGCCGAATTGGATGGACTTGTGTCTTTTTTCAGCCTTATAAACTATGTTACAGTGTTACTAGGTTACTACTATACATACTGTAGCATACACTCTGTCATCCTTATGCCAATCATCATCAGTCTGAATGTGCACCAATACTGACAGACTTTTCAGACAAAAATATGTATAAAACATCCATAAACGGCAAAAGACGTGAAATAAAAATATCAGGTATAGCAAATGCCAAAACCTCGTTTTGACCTAATAATATATGCAGTATAAAAGGAAAACATCTGTCAGTCTTATCATAATCATCTCCTTGGTATCTACTGCTGTTAAAACAAATCCCATTAGCAGCAAATCATTCTTTCCCTTTCTTTTCCATAATGTATTCTACAATCCTTAAATATTGTAGCTGTGATGATTCATAACATATCAGGCTCATTACAAAACTGCCATTCAGCAGCTTTCTAACCTCTCTGTCTTTGGGTCATCCAAACATCTGCTTGTCCTTTGCCACCTTTTTTTAAATCCATCTACACAATGCTGTGCTGTTTTAAGTATTTTAACATTCTGTGAAAATATACAGCTTTGTCTTTGTGTTCATTTTTCGCTAAGCCCCCCCTCTGTATTGTTGAGTAAGGTACATTTACATTTTATAATTGTTAAAACTCAACCACCCGAGACATCCGATTATGAGACAACAATGCATGCCCTAGAGAGCCCTGCTGTAATTATTAAATGGATCCGTACAATGTGTTTCATTTGTGATAGGTAGCCAGCAAGAGCAGCACAGTGATGCCTACCAACTCTTACCCAGCCTTATGTATTTAGAAATGGAGTGGAGACCTGTGCCAGGGAACACTCATTAAGCTGGTGGCTGAATTATTCATGATAGTTACTTATATTTATTTTTGTGTCGATTAAGAATTAAATGAGCAGTCAAACACAGAATGTGCAGATTTATTTCATTTTTTTTTTCCCTGGGAGGTTGCCTTGAGTTAATGGACTATTTTGCTATGACAGGCTTGTAAATATGAAATAATGAATAAAAATGCACTCACAATAACAATATACTATACCCAAGGCATTCCGAAGAGTGCCAATTTACCACGGATACTAAAGAACAATGCAGAAAATGAATAAATGCATTTAAGTACGGATTATATATCTCTACATTGTAATACCTGTAGAATAAAAATCTGATAGAATAAATTGTTTAGCACCATGCAACCTAACAGCGTTATATCAACAAAAATATACATGCATATACAAATATGGACATATTCCTATTTGCATATGTACATCATTCATACATACATATATGTATGTATACATACATATTCTTATACATAAGTGAATACCTTTTTCCACCATTTTATTTCACCGCTGGATATTCCAATTTTTTTGGACAAATTATTGTTTTTTAACTAGTAGGATTTATCAACACTGAAACTGAATTTTTCAGACCCAGTTACAATAGAACCTGTTAACCATTCCACATCTGTATAAATACCCCATCATTAAATAGGTATTTCCCCTAATAAATAAATATAAGCTTCTCCTAATAATTCATTGATGGAGAATTGCCCTTGCTAAAGTCTACTGTAATCATTCCAGAGGAACAGCGCACCATTCACTAGTTCCAGTCTAGAATAATTCATACGTGTTTCTAAGTACCTGTGGGTTCCTATTCATCGTAAAAACTTTTGGGACTCCATAGATTTATAGACCAAAAAGTAAATTTAATAATATAAATGAATAAGAACATCATGTGATACCTTATTTAAATATCCCCACTCATTAAATCTTTGAACAGATACTAGGTGGATACTATTTACACTATATTCCAAAACATGTAACTACACCTCGCTCGTTGGTGGAAAAGTACATTACTGATATAGTATTTTACATCAACTGCCTTTTGACATAACTATGCACTAGGAAAAGAGAATTCCCAGGCACCTCTGGAGTTGCTAAGATAAGCTTTTATTGTTTAACTGCTAAAACAACATAAGGCCATGTTCTTATGCATTTTGTGCGCCTGCACTTAATCATAGATAAAATCTGTCATTAAAAAGGAATCTTAAATAGGATGCAATGCCCATCATTAACCCGTACCCTGTACAATGTAAAAAATCAGACAAAAACCTAAAGCATATGAATGGCCCAGGTAAAAAAGATACGTAAATGATACAATGTATGCCATGGTTACAAATAAAGTTACATAATACAAACAAATGTCATTAAGTAAAAGATTGTTGAGAGAAGGCCCACATATGGGCTGGAAACAGATCAAAGGGGAAATGATTCTGCTGACAGGTTAAAATATTGCACTGATAATAAAAAAAGTTAATAACTATGCACTAATCTGCTACACTAACCCAAGGCCATGGAATGCAGCAGGTTCCAGTGAACAGACTGACTAGGTATTTGAATATGCCAGTTATAAATGCTCCATTTAGATAATGAAATGATCACATTAGAGAAACCACCAACTTTGTACATTATTTTTAAATAATTATCAGGTTTACCATTTGTTGCAACCTTTTTCAGTACTACATAAAAGTAAATACAGCATGTGATCTATGACTGTGGCCAAAGCAAATTCTTTTCCTTTTGATGAAAAAAATGACTTGGAAAAAGTCCATCTGCATCTAAGCAATACACTCTAAATATGATATGCCTCATTACTTAAATGTGTTTCTTTGGTGTTTTTCTATTCTTTAAATGCTTATTTAATGAAATGAACTTTTTCTTAGTGTAAGCTATTCATGAAGCGGAGAAAAGCCAAGCTGTTGTCTTCTCTGTCCTGAAAGGAAAGCTTTCTTAAATGAGAATTCCTTACCAGTTGTTTAAGATTGCAAAGCATCATTTGGTTACATGTGTGTCTATTACAGTGTAGGCTTATATGGGTAACGCAGTTCCTTCTGTATTAATGGGAATCGCTTTTTGTTTCATTTAGAAACCTCTAAAATTCTTGCAATCTTCTAGTGTCAAATTAGCATTTGCATCTGTTGCCTTTTAAAATGTCCCAAAACTAATACTAATTTAGGTTGCACTAATGAAATGAAGGTTTTTGTAAATATATATGTATTTTTAAAAAAATGTACTTTTATACAGCGTTTCTCTCTGTCTTCTTCCCTTTCAGCCTCCCTTTTCTTTCCCGAGTATCGGGTGGGAGTTGCTAAATAATGATTGACATTATAGCTCCTCCATTCAAATCCCTTAAATCATGAACTAGCATTTATCTGATTGGAGGAGCTATAATGTCAATCATTATTTAGCCCTGCCCACCCGACACTCAGATTTTTAATAGCAAAGAGAAGAGAAGGAGTAGTCTCAGACTCAAACTGACTCCCATCTCTCAAGGACCCAGGATACAGCCAATACACACACTGTGGAACATTCACTAAATTCAAAAAGGTTTTCAGCTATTAAATGTAAGAGAAACAGCCTATTTGTTTTCTCCTATTTATAAAACTGTTCTAATTCTCTTCCCTCACACTAGCATAAACCCATTATTCCTTATGGAGTTGGCCATTTCACAACCAAAGTATAATGTGTTTTCCCATGGAATCAAATCAATATTAACCTGTAATGAAAGTGACTCTCAAAGAAAAACACTGCGAAAGATTTCCCTGTCAACTGTTCAATAATTATCCATGGGAATTTCATGGAATTTTTATCAAACCTTGATAAATCAGGGAAATTGAAAAGTAGAGGGAAACAAAAATTAACAGCGAAACAGGGTGTAACCAAACGATATGGTGGAATTAGTCTTAGTAAACATGCCTCATGACTATTGCCAATGGGGTCATAGAAAGCATTTAAGGAAAGGTCAAATTGTTTTATAGACTAAACAAAACAGAATTATGGCATTTCTTTCAGTGTAACTAGCAAACATGTAAACATCTAACATTTATGTTAAATATATTAACTTAAACACAGCATTCAGTATGACAAAGACTGGAAAATCCTTTATCTACATAATTAAAACCTTTCGAGTTGCATTTTAATGATGTTATCCAATGTACTCAACGGTTTAACACATCATTTCATGTAAGCACAACCTTGACTCTTTCATTGACTTATACTATGAATTTTACTATGGGCAGTTTTAAAAAAAAAAGAGATGTCAGTTTGTAAATGCAATTTACCGAATAATGCTAAATCATCTCCTAGAAATTATTTTACAGCTGATAACCTATGGCTAAGCAGATTGCAGACAGTAAAAGTAGAAATGAGAGTACAATTCATGTAAACTGATGCAGTGTCATTTTGATTAAAGATGCTATATTTATGTGTGGGCTAAATAAAGAAGTGGATTTTGGAGTGTTTCTTTAATATATCTATACTGTCTGTGGCCACATCTTTGCTAGGGAATGATGCAATATACAGTCATAATTGTACTGACTATTGTTTGATTAGTATACAAATCTGCTACATACAGTGGAGAAAAAAAGTATTTAGTCAGTCACCAATAGTGCAAGTTCCACCACTT
>WMED01027682.1:0-10578 GCA_019650415.1 Pipa parva | reverse complement strand
CACCTTCAGTTATCCAGTACCCATAACTTGTAATGTTCTTACACTGAAGGAAAACATCCATATCAGTTGTGAACTCCTTAATGGAATTAACCATAAAAACTTCTTCAGTCAGAGAGTTCCATAACCTCACTGTTCTTACAGTAAAAAAAAAAAAAAACCCTTCTATGTAGATGCAGAAATTCTATTTTTCTTTCCTCTAAACATAGAGAATGCCCTCTTGTAATACTTACAGTTTTTTGTATAAATAGATTATGGGAGAGAGCTTTGTATTGACCACTGATATATTTATATACTGATATATTTATAAATAGTTATTATTTAACCCCTTAACCATTTTTTTTCTAGACTAAACAAGCCCTATTTTGATAATCTTTCTTTGTTCTGTATATTGCCCATTCCTTTTATTACTTTAGTAGCCCGCCATTAAACTTGCTCAAACTCAACCATGTCTTTCTTGTGCACTGGTGCCCAAAACTGCACACAATATTCCATGTGTGGTCCGATGAGTGCTTTGTAAAGTGATGTAATTATGTTCACGTCATGTGCATATATGACTCTCTTGATGCACCCCATGATCCTATTTGCTTTGGCAGCTACTTCTTGGTACTGGTTGGTACAGTTAAGTTTATTGTCAACTAAAATTCCTAAATCCTTTTCCATGTCTGTTTTGCCCAATGTTTTCCCATTTAGAAAATAATATAGACACACATTTCCCTTCCCATATGCATAATCTTACATTTATCAATGTTAAACCTCATTTGCCACTTTTCTGCCCAAGCCTCCAACATATCTAGATCCATCTGTAATAAAGTACTCTCCTCCTTTGTATTAACTGCTTTACACAGTTTAGTATCATCTGCAAAAATTGAGATTTTACTATGCAATCCCTCAGCAAGGTAATTTATAAATATATTGAACCACTGAAATATATTGTCCAAAACTGACCCCTGTGGTACACCACTATTAACAGTAACCCAGTGTGAGTATGTACCATTAATAATGACCCTCTGTTTCCTAACACTGAGCCAGATACTAACTCACACACATTTCCCCCCCAGTCCAAGCATCCTCATTTTATGTAGCATGGTATCAAATGCTTTGTAGAAATTAATGTATATGACAACCAGTGACGACCCCCCCCCCGTCGAGTCTATAACTGACCTCCTCATAGAAGCTAATCATATTTGTTTGGCAGGATCGATCCCTCATACAACCAGGCTGATATGGAGTTATACATTTTTTAAGTTAAGATACTCCAGAATAGCATCTCTTAAAAACCTTCAAACAGTTTACCCACAATAGAGGCTAGACTTACAGGTCTATAGTTTTCAGGGTCATACTTTGACCCATTTGTGAATATAGGGACCACATTTGCAACACGCCAGTTCTTTGGAACAGTCCCTGTCATTATAGAGTCCCTAAATATTAAAAATTATGGTCTGTCTATAACTGTACTTAATTTCCATAAGACCCTAGTGTGTATATTATCTGAACCTGGTGATTTATCTATTTTAATCATGTTAAGACAGCGTAGTACTTCATCCTGAGTTATACAGGCAACATTTAAAGGAGCATTTACTTTATCTCTCTTCATTTCACCAGACATTTCATTTTCTTCTGTGAATATACAGTATAGATATATATATATGTATATATAGGAATAGTTTCACCCTGTTTCGCTATAAGTTGTCATTTCCCTGTAATTTTAGATTGCCCTGGTTTATAAAGAATTGATAAAAAATTTTCCCCATGAAAATAAATATTGATCAGTTGACAGGAGTACACTTTGCAGCATTTTCTATTAGGCTCACCCTCCATTTCAGATTGATATCGATATCCTTTTTCCATTGGAAAACTTTTTTGACTGTGGCTAAGTGAAAAGACCAACTCTATGTGAAATGATAGGTTTATGCCAGCCTGAGGCAGGCACACTTGGGCGATAAAATTAGTTTTGTAAGTATGCGAAAACAGCAATATCAATTAAAAAAAAGGCTCCTTCTTCCTCATTAACTTGTAAATCTCTTTGACTTTAGTAAATATCCCCTAATAGTCTCACCTACATTTCTTAATTAGTAGTGTATTGTTATTTAGTACCTGAAATGAAGGTGATTCAGTGACCTAAGAGGATAGTTCCTACTGACATAGGATCCTTTGTGTTTTATGCTAAATGATCTTCAACAACACCATTGTGATAAAAACAAAAGAAAAATATCCCATTTAGCAAAAGTAAATAAATAAATAAAGATAAATATACATTTAGTTTGCTACACATTGATGGTAATCAGCAGGATACCTTTGATATCAACAAGTTTCCTAAGTATTTTAAAATATGTGCACAAATAAACAGCTGTAGATAGGATATTATAAATATGCTAGTCTAAATTCTACCTACAGCATAAATAATTAATTGTACATCATTTGGGCAGCATAGCATTAATTTTGATGTATGCTCACAGTAAATCAAATAAACCTTATACACACTATGAATAATAAAACCTAGAAAACATATGCCAAGCACAGTACTAGGTTATATATCTTTGGTACTGCTGAAGAATAGAGGGGTTGACTAGGTGTACAGGGTTGTGGTTTGGTACTGGCCTACACTGACAGTGTCATACTAAGGCATATTGGGCCCACAGCCCACTAGCCAAAGTCGTAAGGTGAACCAGAGCAAACATCCTCAATTATCAGTTTTGCAGGACAATAAAAATGAAACAATTGCCTAAGTGTTAGTGTAACAAAAGTAGCTAGACACATGCAAATGTTAAAAGAGATGCTTTTTGGCACTAGGTCTGGCCCCTCCAATACTGATGCTCTAGTGGGCCAATCAGTCCCTGTACACTGAAGTACTGTACAAAAGTAGTTGCATGTATCTCCTAGATATCCTTTAAGGGATTGAATGAGGAATGTATTACTTGTGCGGTGTATCAGTTATGACTATTTGCTGCTGTATAACCAGGGGTATACCACAGATTTTCAGAATTTTAAAGTTGAGCTGACTAAAGCCAGAATTATATATGTAAGGTAAATAAATATCAGTCATATTGATATCACATGTCAGAAATAAACTATGTTATGGAGTCATTTACTACGCATACATTACTACTAATTACCAGGCTAAATAAGGGAACATTTTAAGCTGTTTTCCTGGGCCATAACATAGCAGTGGCCAGCAATGGAGTATCCACCCCTACTATGTGAATATCAGGACTCTTAACAGGCTTTTATGATATAGGTTAACTCTTAATTTTCCTTACGGTATTCCTGCACAGCTATATTGTTTGAGAATGGGACATACTATGTCAGCTGTTATTAACCAGTTACATCTCAGAAGGTTTGTATGTAACAGAGAAATTTCCATTCCATACTAGACTCATGATTCTTCTCTTTTTTCCAGTCCCCAGAGTTAAATCAGCCAGAATGCATGAGCAGAGAAGAATTCATGGAAAAAACATATACAGCCTTGGGGCATGGCAGGAAAGAAGAATATGGGGAATTATTTGATAAGATAGATGTGAGTCGTGAAGGCTTTATTGACTGGGACAAATTAACATCCTTTATGCTGCTTGAGCTCTATGAAAAAGATGAACGAGTTAAATCATCAGTGCTCCCCCAGTGGAAGGCTATTCGCAGTTTCCCATTAGTTCACAAAGAAAACATCCAAAAAATTACTTATTTGAAAGGCTCCTGCCGTTATGTAACTTTAAGCAAAGAAGGATTACTGGGAGTCTGGGGAGAAAATTTAAAATTACAAAGAAGCCTGCAGATCAGCACAGATTCAGTGAAGCTCAAAGATTTATGGGCAACAAGTCTGGTATTTCTGGCCAATGTAAACAAGGTAAATATAAGCAATAACCTGTATATTTATATAAAGATGTGCAAAGAAATAAATGTAATTACAGATATTGCATTTGTTTTGCTCTAAATCTTTTAAGGGGAAAATAGAATTGCAACTTTTTCTTTAACCGAGAAAGGGAATCCCACACAACATTTCGGGGGGGGGGTATACACCTGATGTAGGGAGGCGGTCGCCCCTGAAATGTTGTGTTATTTTATTCCACAATGATTCATTCATACTTATATTTACATACATTGATTATTCATTAGGGGGATATTTTTTTTATCACCAGGTGTGCTGTCCACTCTTGATGTTTTTTGATGGTCTCTTTTGAGACACTTTTAAATGGTTTTAATTTTTCTTGTTGTTGTTTACTTTTCTCTCTTTTTGGAGTGTTTTTTTGTATGATGATATTTAACAAAATATATATTTGTTCATAAAATCTTTTTCATGCATTGATTTCAATGGACTGTGTGCTTGCAAATTGGGTTTCTTTTTTTTCTTTTTTTCTTTTTCTTTACCATGATTTTATGTTTAACCCATTAGCTGCACCCATAGTTACCAGTATATTAGATAAGTTTGTGCTCGCGGGCCCCCTTTTTTTGTTTATTATTATTTTATTCCACAATAAAATGGGGATTCCCTTTTGAGTTTATACGGTGAACAGCCTGGATTCATTTGTTTTGTACGAGTTGTTTCGGGTTTGCTGGAGCCTTTTCTGGCTAGCTCCTGGATAAAGCTAAGGTGAATGTGACATGACTGTTTAACCTTTATGAATCAAATGCATATATCTGTAAATTCACAATGAAAAGTTTTGGAAGTTTTCATAACAACTCAAATTTTTGACATAGTTATGTGATGAGTAAATTGGGTAGGACTGGAAGTTTCCCACCTTTGTCAGGAGTTCAGGTATAACCTGGTTTATGGTCGATGAATAAGAGCTGAATGCTTGAATGCTTTGATTTGTTTTGGACAGTTCATTGCTTTCCATTCTATGCCACCACCAAACCATACTACAATAATAATAAATTAATATCTGAATCAATAATATGTCAATTTTAATACTGTCAGTCTGGAGTGCTGATATTTTCAAATAATCTTTTGCATTCAATTTGTGATATGCGAAGAGTTTCTTTTTAGTATCCCTAGTCTATAGTAATAGTTTAGCGCTGCACTTTTACATTAATTTTGAGTTACTTACATAGCAAAACTCATATTCTAACACTATAATCCCATTTTTATCTAGATCAAATATCCATGTTTAGGTGTCCTTATAATCTTATAGTAACACTCCGGCTTCCACATCCTTTGAATAAGCGCAGTTAGTGCAAAATGGTTAAGATTTCTGGCCTCATTTTGTTTTAAATTACACCAATAAAAGCTTTATCTTATCTATTCCGGAGGTGCCCAAGACCATTCTTCTTGTCCCACATCCTTTAACTTTTTAGTTTTTTATTTTTTGACATTTGTGATCTGTGCTGATTGATATCAGGGTAGGGTTCTTAGCAACCTAACTGTGCTGGTTCTTCTGATGTAATGAACATGTCTAAAAGGAAATTTGACTTTGAAAAATATAATTGTCTCTTCATGCACTCGGGTGGAATTCTTTATTTTCGCCCACTCTGGCAAAATTAGAAAAAAATTATGTTTTAGTAAAATGTACATAACACAATAAAAAAGGGTTTGATGAACTAAACATATTTGAATTATTTTGTGAATACAGATCGCAGTTTCATTTACCAGCAAGGAAATCTGTTTTTTTGATCTCAACTCAAAACAAGATCTGTTTTGCCAATATAAGCTTCAGGGTCTGCAAGGAGCACCAATATGTATGGACTACTGGTTTAATCTTCATGACAGTAATGATGCAGTTCTTACCTTTGGGGATGTCACTGGACAGGTAATTGGATTCATAAACTCAAACACATTTGACTCAAAATGCCATAATGCTTTATATATGATAATGTTATTTGTTGAATATCTAGGTCCAGGCCATCTGCTTTACTGCAGCTATGATATCCTTGTTTGAACGGCCTGCTAGTTCTACAGAAGACCAACAAACAACTCTTTATATTACCTGGAGTGAATTGATTTCTGGTTACCACAAATGCTGCTTTATTGTAAAGCACAGACTCCATAGCAACAACTGGGTACGCCAAGGTACTGTGAATGTCAGTTCTTAACTTCTACTGTCTGAATGCATGAAACAATTTAGCTATTACGTTATCTTTTTGTATAAATAAATTCAAATTCATAAAGTCCTCAGTTATCAGTAAGCATCAGTTCTCGGTTGTTATCAATGTTCAAGATATGTTAATATTTACATAAGCTATAAGCACTTGGAGACAATTCAAAGCAAGCAATCTCATATCCTTTTTAGCTGCAGAAAGGTTAATGGATAACTCTAGGGAATATGGTTGGTTTTGGTTTAAGTGGTGCAATAACATTATTATCTTTGGAACATGCCAGTATTTTACCTTTCTCATTGCAGAAATAATGAAGTATAATTGAAGACTGAGCTGTACCTGTAATCTCCTTTCTAGTCTGACCTAAAACCTCTTGATTGATGTACCTATTTCCAGCACATTTAGAAAAGCCATGTTCTATGTATTATTGTGTAATAAAGTTACTAAATGTGACTTCAAATTTTATAGATACTTTCAAAAATGTTTTGCTTCAGTAGAAAAGGTTTGATTAGAAAAATGGCAGCTTCGTAATTGACCTTAATTTAACTGCAATGTTCCTGCAACATTTTCAATCTGCCAAGGTAATAAAGATCATTCTTAGTTTAGCTTGACATTTTTCTTTCTCAAAGCTGTGCTCAGTCATATACCTTCAAATAGTGTCTTACACTGAACTAATGAGAATATTTTGCTTCTCATCCTCAGTTAGTTACAGCTCTTATTTAGAAGCCTTCCTGTCCTGTACTACAAGTGACAATAACACTTTGATATTAGCCTGGAGAGAAAAAAGCAAACATCCTTTGAGGACAACATCTTTGAACATTGATAAAGGAATTAACGGCTTTGACTACCATTCAGGACTCAATATGATTGGTATGTATCACATGCTGGCAGTCAATTTAAAGGAACAGTGCACTGTGCACCATGCAATTGTCAATGTTAATTTTTTTTTTTTTTTGCAATATAAATTATTTACTTATTTTCAATGTTTAATTTATAGACATTTTCCTTCAGACACCCCACTCCTCTTTTCCACTTCCTTTTCAGCTGATCAGTTTAGAATCTCATGCTATTTAGTTTTGTGAAGTTGTACACCTGCAGAATTCTGATTGGGTACTCAGAATTCTCCATTAATTTTATTTAAATTCCTGACTTAAGAGTCCAAACTGAACAGCTGAAAAGGAAATAAGTGAAAAAGAGAAAGAGCTTCGGTAGATATTGTCTGTAAACAGAAAAGGATGTAAATAATGTATACTGAATAACATTCATCAGTGACAAATGTACAGGCAAATAACTGTTGGTGCCTAAACATTTCCTTTAAAGTAAAATAATAAGGGCTATATTATCCACACTAGTGCTACAATTTTGAGGTAGGTTTCAGTAATTAATAACTGTATAAACTGTAACCCTGACATTAGAGATGAACTTTTCAAGCTCCATTTGAATAATTTTCCAACTTAATGCTTGCTCAGTATTCTAAGGGCCATTGAAATCCTCCAGTAAATAAATGCGTTACTGGACATCATGCGACTTGTAGCTTTTCTATACAAGTCAATATAAATTAACAACTTGGAATTGCAGCAGTTTGAGTGCTGTGAATGTATTACCACCAATAACTAACTACATATTATCCTGAAACTGCTTCCCCCATGTGAACCCACTTTGTAAAATGGTATTTTAATTATATATGTGCTGAAAATTTATTTTTTGTATATGCTACTGTGATACAGTCACAAAAACAAGGGGTTAACAATAATAAATATAACATAGGAGTTAACTTGGTCTTCTATCTGCAATGATTAATTCTTGTGACTCTGAATACCTTGCCCTAAATAATGTAAAATGCAGGGTACACCAAACTCACTAAACTGAGGATGCATCAGCATTTTTTAACAACGGACAAGCATAGATATCTACATTGATAAACATTATCCTTTTATGTTTGGCCCGAGAACTTAACCTGCCATGCTGCAATATAAAATAGCACTTACAATACTAAAAAAAAACAACTTGTGATTAGCTCAAAATTGTAGCGTGAGACACAGAAAAGATTACAAAGAAGGGTTAACAATTTGGGGCAAAGGTTACATCACTAATTCTTCTTTATGACCAAATAGTGCAAGTAGTGGCACTTGTCAGTGGGTCAGTAATTAGATAACAACACTGATAAATAAAATGAACTGATTCCCTTGTTTCTTTGCAAACAATTTCAAGTTTGTTTGTTTTTTTTATCATTTTTTTTTTATCATTTTTTTTTTTTTTACAAAAGATACTTGGATTGACTAAAGAATGTCTGTAAGACATCAATGGTTTTGCCCTCCATGATTACTTATAAAAGCTACAATGATGGGTTTTGCAAACAGAAATTAAATTCAATAATCAATTTCCAATTGTTTCAAGACCTCTGTAATGAAAAGAACCATTGACGGCCTCCACTGTGAAGTAAATGTATATACTGTAGATATTACATTTTAAAAAATTCTCTTTTGTTTTTGAGCAGCCACTGCTGGCATTAACAACAAGATTTGTCTGTGGAATCCATATGTTTTTTCCAAACCCACTGGAATTTTGCAAGGAAATATGGCCAGTGTGATTACTGTCAAATTCATTGCCAACAAAAAACAACTCTTCAGCTTTTCAAAAGATAAAGTGAGTGCATTTTTATAGAAATTTAGTGTAGATATGTTTCTGATACTAACACCATTACAACTGTGTGTCATGAAGTCATCCACAGAAAAGTGTAAATTAATACCTAGGTGCTCCATCAATGTCATTTGAGACCATGGAACTATGAAGTTACTATTTTTAAGACAGGTAGCACACTACCCTTTTGATAAACTGTTTGCCTTCTATGGTTTATTTTACTATAATACACTGATGTTAAGGAAACAAGCCTGAAAACAAGTCAAATACTTATGTCTTTGCATAGTTTAAGGGTCAATGGTAAAGACAAGCATTTTCCCATGTCATTTCAAGGAGCCACCAGCAAATGTCAGGATTGCTTCTGAATAAATGCATCACCAGACTTGGCCTTTCTATTCTCCAATAACAGGAAGTAAACTTCAGAGCAACACAACACCAGTTCTTGTGCTTGTAATTTGAAGTAATAAGGACTAGTTCCAAGGGAGGAGGTCATGATACAGAATTAAGTGATTAGCCAGTGCAGATTATCTTCAGTAGAGAGTGCAGTCGAATATAGTAGTATGAGACAAGGTAGTGAGCGTCTAAGGTCTCGGGGTAATTCAGGAAATATCGATGTACCCTTGCAAAGCTTTTCATCACTTCACCGAGTCGGGTACGCGCTCACTGGTCTTCTGCACTCAGAGATTATCGAATGCTTTAAAGGTACTTCGGCTCACCTCGCGACCGCTCGATGCGCCTCGCCGAAGTACCTTTAAAGTGTTCACTGATCTCCACTTGCAGGAGACCAGTGAGCACGTACCCGACAAGGCAAAGTGATGAGAAGCTTCGCAAGGGTACTTTGATCTTTCCTGAATTACCCCCTCGGAGAGGATTGAGGTAGGTAGTGGATATTTTCATTCCATGGTTCAATATGGTTGATACTTGGATGGTTGATATTCAATACTGAACAATCATGATCAATTAATTACTTAATTTTTTTTTTTTACTATATATTGTTGATTGGGCTATTAGTGCTGCAGAGAGAAGTTGATTGATTTAATGATGCCGTAGTACATAGTTTTGATATGTTACTTGACTCATTATTATTGTTCCAGCTGTCTGGTGAAAGTAATTCCTATTTATCAGTTTTTCAAATATGTTAGTGTTCTATGTATTTTTTTTATTGTTTTACATAGCAATGAATTGATTATGATGTTTCTTATATTAAATAACATTTGTAATTTGAACATTTCACATTGACTTTAAAGACCAAGAAATCCAGAGTGATAAGGAAATTGACTTGTCTAGGTCTAGGTCTCCATAAATTGGTTAGTACACTCTGCAATACATAGTGAAATAGGTAATACAGAAGATCAGTCTTTTTTTTTGGGGGGGGGTTAAAAACTTACCTTAGTCAGCGCAAAACACTGAACTTCTGTATTACCTAGTTCACTATCATGGAGTAAAGAGTGGGTAAAGCACCATTTTTTAAATGAAAAAAGTAAAAAGAAATCCAGCAAATATTGGTATCAGTCAAATTATACTATATGTATATGTACAGTATGTATGTATATTTTTATTTATAAAGCTCCACTAGATTACACAGCACTGTACAATCCAGCAATACAGTTATAATACAGACAAGGGAAAAGTGCTTAACAAAGAACAAGTGAAGTAAATAAATTGAAAGCATGTAATCAAATATAAACATCACTCTAAGTGCCAGGCCATAACTGAAACAAGAGGATGGAGGTCCCTGCCCCATAGAGCTTACAGTCTAAATACTCATACTATGAGTGACTGAAGTGTTTCAGAAATATAAAACTATCTTTGAAAACAGCATAATTTGAAGAACAAATTTGAAAAATTGTGGAATGATTAGAGTTGGCCGAATCGATTCGGACGAATCGTGATTCGTTACGAATTTTGGCAAAA
>WMED01027681.1:0-10579 GCA_019650415.1 Pipa parva | reverse complement strand
AAAGATACATCAGTTTGTGAGTAGTGAAGTCACCCGAATTCACTTAACCTCGCAACCATTCGAATCTCTTCGCCTGACCTCGCGACCATTCAAGTCACTTCGTCAAAATGGCTGCCAGATAGCTTTTGCCGAACAGGCGAACACTGCCGGACTCTTAGAAGACATTAGACTGATACAGCATTCAAGCCTTCGCCGATGTCCGCCTATTGAGAGAAGTGAGCTGGCGAGCATTTTAGCAAAGTAACTCGAATGGTCGCGAGGTCAGGCGAACCTCGGCAATTTGACTGGCGCAGTCGCCCAAACTGTTCGCACTACTTCGGACATTGGTGAATTCCCCCCTTAGTGTTTTTTTCTTATCATTTTCCATAACAGTAGCAGTTGTGTATTGTAGTGAATTCTTAGGGCCTGATTGACTAAAGAGTGAATTCACCTAGCTACTACTCGAGTCTCATCTCCAAAATAGTTGCAAATTTATTTCTCATTATTGACTAAGTGGCAAATAGACATGTTGAACAAGTGAACAGCGGCAATCACTGTAGGATGGATTGGATGGTATAGTCGGTCTGAAACAAAATGTGGAACCCTGACATCAGCCCCCCAGTTTGCCACTCTGATGTGTGGAAATCAAATGGGTGAATTTGGAGTAGTTCACCTAGTTGCATTCACTCCTTCGACACACTCCTCTGCTTAGTCAATAGGAGAAGTACCTATGCATGTGCACGAAAAGTGATGCAAAGTGCTCCGTAAAATTACAATTATCGTAGTTGCCGGAATTGGTCATGTATTCACCACAGCGCAAAGTTTGATCCATAAGGAAACATGGGGAGGTGGCGAATAATTGCAGATTTAAAGCTTTACCGGACTATTTGGCTTTTAGTCCATAAGACCCGTAATGAATAAAGGACTTATTCAGCAAATTGAGAATTGGACTGTCAATGTGACAACACCACCATAACTATCTTTTTCTACAGAAATGAAATCATATTGGCCACAGGCATGAATTACCATAAGAAAAGCCAACGTCATAATATTTTCAGGTTTTGGTCACCAGCATTGTCACCAGAGAAAACTTGCTTAAATTACAACAATTACAGTATTTTTACATACATATCAAGGGCAGATAATTCCTAGCTTGTGTTGTCAGTTTGTCTACACATTTTCTAAGACTTGTGAGTAAAATGTCACCAGAACTGTAACAGAAACATTACCGTAAGCCCCTAATCAGGCACTTTCATTTGGCAAAAAGTCAACTCTGCATATTCCCCCCAGTAGTCCTTGAGGAATTGTCACTTCAGCACATGATGAATTCTCAATTTGTTGATACATTTACAAAGAATAGATGCACAGTGGTGTGTAAATATGTGGCTGGCATAATGTCAAAACTGTGCCAGAATTTTCTACATCACAGAAAGTAACAATCTTTGTTGAATATGCAGAGTTGGAAAAGTGGCAAATTGTTGTGCATTTATGCATGTATGGGACAATATACACTTTTATACAGTAAATAAACCCTTTGAAGTATATTTGAAAGTATTACTGTATGACAAATAGTTGAGTAGCCAAATGTACAGCCAGCATCACTAACGTTTGAAAAAGTAAAACATATATTTTTTTAATGTGCTCGATTTAATAAAAAATTATAAACCATTTTTGTAAGTCTTTCAACCACTTTAGAAGGTTGCATCATTTATGTAGCATTTTTGAATTCACTCCAGCGTTGAAATTTATTTAGGTGCGAATTTGCCAGATAAAGACAGTTACAATAGGCTGCTACTGTCGCAGTCGCGTCTTTATAATTAGAATATTTTGCAGTCACGACTTTATTATGGGAAAATTGTTGCAATCTTAACATTAAAAATTGTCACGACTTTACAATGGGGAAATTGTAGCGGATTTGCTATGGAAATCCGCTGTTTGCAAATTTGACAGTTGAATTTGCACCTTAGTGAATAACCTCCTTGGTCTTTCTGAGTTTATCAGGGAAGATCTTGTGAGATTTTTTGATTTTTCAATGGAAAGGTAGCCATGCTTTACATTAGTAGTATGGCTACCATTTTACCAAAAAATCAAGATAAAAACTCAGTGAGCCCAGTGTTCCACCCCCAGATCCCAGTAAATGCCTCTTTTTCAATTATGGGTGATGCAGGAAGAGTCAGTGCTGCTGATCATGTACCTCAGCTCATAATACCCTAGGTCAGTGATGCCCAACCTTTTTCTGCCTGGGGGCCATAGTAATTTTTGACATGCATGTCACGGGCCACTTCAAAGTCATGATTTGTAAATTTTAAAGTTACAAATTTTCCATAGCAAAGTTGCGACAATATTCTCATTGTTATATCCGAATAAAGTCTCCCCTGTACTTATGTGCCGGCTTGTGTGAGGATCACAAGGGGCTGCTTGGAAGTCTCCTGCCACCGGAGCTTCTGGGATATGTGACTTTATTTAGGAAAATTAGCATATCCCAGGTGCTCCAGCGGCAGGAGACTACAAGGAGGCGGGCAGATAGCCGCATTATACTGAGCTCCGCACCAAAGACGAGGGATAAGCAGAACTGGGAGTGAAGCAAAACTAGCTGTAAAGTTTACACAGAATTGTCACTGTTGTGCGGCTAGCCAGATAGCTATGTGTCACGGGCCGGATATGGCCCACGGGCCGTAGGTTGTGCACCACTGCCCTATAGGTTCACTCCTCATTAACTCTATACTATCAATATTTTTCTGTGGAGTTTGTAAAATTCAATAGTGAATTGCTCAAACAGGTTTAACTAAAGCATATATGGAGTGGATACATAAAGCATAGTTCCTTCTGTTATTAGTATCTGTCTACTTGTGCCATCACCAGTCCTAGAACTTTACTGCCTGTCTACAAAGGCTGCAAACACCATTGCATTCTATAGACTAATATAACAAACTGGATTTCTTTTCCTAAAAAAATATATTTAAAATATGACTTAAGTAAACGTTGAAGAGCCTAGATTATAGAATAGTAAGAGAATAGGAAAGGTATAGCAGAACATCACTGAATAGCATCGGCACAGTCTAATGTATTTCTGTGTCTGCTCAATTACTACACAACAATGATTGTAATATCTGTCCAGCCCTTCAGCAGTTCCAGAAATTGAGCCAAACGCTTGAAATCTTTTTACTTTCAAATTCCTAAATTAGCTTTTTTCCCTCTTCTGGCCCTTGTATTTTTATACTTAATATCAACCAGCTAACACTGATTCTAGCCCAGTCCATAAAATACTGTCCCCTCCTGCTGTTCTTGTCAGATATCCCTTCCGCACTACTCTTATCCGTGAGACAGTTCTCCCATGTCAGTTGTCCCTCCCGCACTGCTTTTAGCTGTGAGACAAGTCTCCCATAGCAGATGTCCTTTCCTCACTGCTCATACCTGTGAGACAATTCTCTAATGTCAGATATCCCTTCCATACTCTTCTTATCTTTGAGACAATTCTCCCATGTCAGTTGTCCCTCCCGCACTACTTTTATCTATGAGACACGTCTCCTATTGGGAGCACAAAACACAGAAGTGCCAAGGTCCACACTTCACTTACATTTAAAGTCCACTTTATCCAAAACAGTCATCTGAAATCTCAATTAAACAGCAAAATACCGAAAAAGAAGGGCGGACAAAAGGAAAGAGGTTACATTCCCTAGTGTAAATCCACAAAGAAAAAAAAATATATCCTTGGTGTAAAATCATGCAGCCCACTCAAATGTGTAAGTCCAGTACACAGTTTAGTAAACCTTTAGTTAATGTGAGTGGGTTACATGAATTAGTTAATTGTTTTTTTCTCTGGGTAAAGTATTATCATGTCTGTGTCATCCCTTTTTACTGATTTCCGCTTGTTATCAGGCATTCATTCCAATGAAAGAACTTTATATTCTGACCATAATATACCCTTCATTTAAATTTCGTTTTGTGGTCGTATCATTTTCTTTATGGGTGTAAGCATTTTTATTAATGCCATACCAGGTACTGCTCATAGCCTTCTGCTAATTATTTCCACTGCTACAGGATCTCTTAGCACCTGTTTATTTTATGTTTATACAGGTGCAATCTAGATAATTATAAATTAGTGGGAGGAATTAGCTGATGTGATTCCAGAGAAGGAAAGAGTGGGATACTACAATTCATGCATAATTATTCTCAACAATGTCAGCAGAAATGCAAAACCTAAAGATATTTGCTTTTTATAAAACGTAACTGCACAAGCTTGATCACAATGTAAAAAAGGATTATTATGGGTCTCGGCACTAATGGAAATGTGCATACTATGTCTATAATGAGATATTTATCAATCTTTGATAAATAAATTATCCCTAGACATTTGTGCCTGTTTTACTAATTTTACACCCATTCTGCAGTGGTATATTACTTTTCACCCTTGTTTGTCAAATGCCTCGAGCCCATTTTTACAAATAATTTAGCAGAAATCATTGTTAATGTTGCAACGTTAGTATTCATCAACAAATGTTTCACAGTAAAAATCCAACTGGCTTCACCTGTTGATAAATACAACCCAAAGAGGTGAAATATACCAAGTGGCATTGTCATAATGGTACGAAAAAGGGTGCTAAGAAATACTAGTTATTTATCTATTTATTTAATAAAAGTGTGATTAACGATAACTTACACTTTTGCGTAAAATTTTTTTGCAATTTGCATCCTTTTTTTACACTAATGGTTGGTTTGTGCAATAAATGTTACTAAAATGTTAGAAATTACCATTTGCATTGTTGCAGTAATCATTTATTAGCACAAATGGTAATGGCTAACAAATTTCACCCAAACCAGTCATTAATGTAAAAAAAAAGACAAAAGTTTAAAAATGGAAATTGCTAACATTTTTTTACACAAATGAGTTTCTAACTCCAAAGTTCAGGCAGATGGTAAAGGAGCACTATAGCACCGATATAACTGTACACATATATATAAAACTCCTTTATACTAAGTCAATTGCTGACACAGATAGTTATAAAAAAACATTTAAGGAAGAAATAATACTTGCAGTTTGTTCCCTTAATTAGTTTCCCTGAGAGATGACATTTATCTCCCCATCTCCTTTGTTCTTTAAGTCAGGCAACATGAGAAGAAAAAGCTGTCTGACTGCTATTGGTTAAGCAGTGTGCTGACCTTTTGGCCACATGAATTAAGTTGGAATGCAGGAGATTACAGAGGGAAAGATAACTTGTGCACATGTGCTAAGTAGTAAGTATAGCAAAAATGTCTGAGGGAGGGTACCTTTTCATGGAAAACTGGCCAGTACACATCACTCACACATTTTCTGGTGCAGGAGTTTATCTGTGCTGCCTACTCAATCATTCTGCTTCACATGAAACAACTACTGGGGATAAATGCTTCTCACTAAGGTATAGTACTGCATATGTAAGGATGTAATCTGACTACAATTCCCCTTTAATTTCATCAAATAGGTCTTTAAGCTTTCATATATCTGGTGATCCCGGTCTTAAACACTGTTTTTCACAGAAATGCAGATACAGCTGGGGCAAAATGGAAGCAAACCAAATGATTAATTGCTAACATTTTTAATGTTAACTCCATATATTCATTTTCCCCATAGTGTTCAAAATATTGTTGGTTTATATGATTTAGCTTACAGCCTACTAGAATAAACAAGAAATGAGATTTTTATCAATGAACACTAAGATAAATTTGCAAGCTGTCCCTAATTCACTAATATATTCCAATTATGTTGAATGGAATCCTTTTTTTGGGATCTGGTCTTGGGTTTATTGATTACCCAACTGTAGACCTATTTGAATGTTGAGAAGAGCAGAAGAAGGCCATAATCCAACTGTCTGCTCAGTAAAGTATATAGTCCTTCTTGACACAACAGAATACTATTCTGGTGTACCCAACAAATGGCAAATGTCCTTGAAAATTACTTTTACTGTTGCTATTTATTCTAAAATGGCCAATCAGATAAACTTTCCAAGAATTTTGACAGAATTTTGCCAATTCCATGCTCAGATAAACAAACATTCCTCATATTTTAGTAAATTCTGGCTATTTTTAATTTCTGAATGCTGAAAACCAGGACTTTCCCACCATAATAGTCCCAGTTAGAAGAAACTCTTCCAGGTTCATCATATTATATATATATCAAGTTCTGCCACGTACTTACTGGTAAATTGTCAACAGAACATTATATAGGATGCCATTCATATTCCTATCACAACGCATCATTTTTCTTACCCAGCATGGAAGCAGTTCATGAGGGGAATAACAAGTCAATATGGTATAACACCTGCAATTCCCATTGATGACACAGAATTTCTCTTTTTGACCACCATGAATTTTATTTTGGAAAAGAGGAAATTATAAGGCTTTTTTTTACTAGTAGGCACCCTTTCAACCCTCCCTAAGAAAAATTACAATTTACATTGAAACCATAGATTATATATTACAATTATTCATACAATTTCTAGATACAATGAAATGAGTTTAATGTAACAGTTAATTAATTTGTCTGCCCCAAGTGTGTGCACTTGCTTATCTGTGAAAATATACTCAATAGACATAAAACAAAGGCAAGAGGCCTCTGCGTACTACACAATTTACCTCACACACGTGTAAGTGACATTATTATTTTTGTCAGAGGATAAATATGATTCATATCATTGTCTTTACACATTTTGCTGTTTGAGTCTTAATGACAGTAAAAAAGAGCCTGATATTACTATTGTGAGCATAACATCTGCTTGTGCAGTAGACTGTAAATTGTATCCTCAGATGGGCGTTAAATCACATTGGCTAGCCCTGCACAGATCCAGCAACCTGTGACTGGACATGCTTTAGATAGCAAGACTTTCCTATCAAATGGTTCCACCATATCCATTGCCCTACATTGTACACGACAGCAAAAGCTCAAACACCTTCATCCTTCTCTCCATTCTAAGTTACAAATTATTTTTATTATATCATAGTGGTTGTAAGGGTGGAGTTGCAAACATAGCCTCTAATCCCTAAAGTGGCCCCTGATGCAAACTGACCCATGCTGTTGACTCTCTGTCTGATAAATTTACCGGCACATGGGGCCCCACACTGTTCTGCCCAGGTCCCCACACTTGCCCTGTGTCATTTCATCAGTACAGTTGAGCATGGGCAGGGGACCATCATTTTGTCACTTATATTCCATCTACAGTCCATAAACAGTGGGTACCAGACCCAGGAAAGTCCAGTCTTAATGGGGTTATTCACTAAGGTGCAAATTCGACTGTCAAATTCACAAACAGCGGATTCCCATAGCAAATCTGCTACAATTTCCCCATTGGACAACAGAAACAGTTCAATAGGAATAACAGAAAAATCAAATCCTGAATAGGTGAAAAAACATACCGGGTTATGCAAGTGTGTGGGCGGGTGCTCAGGAGCAGGATGGTCCCAAATCCAATAGTTGTATGAACAAAACGAAGAATCTCCGGCACTCCGAGTAAATAAAATCAACCATTTTATTGTTGCATTTAAAAGCCCATGTGGGGGTCACAAAATAAAAGGTAGGTGGCACCTACGCATTTCAAGCCGCAGCTCTTAATCATGGTGTCATGGTGTCGGAGTGCCAGAGATTCTTTGTTTTGTGCATACAATTTCCCCATTGTAAAGTTGCGACAATTTTTTAATGTTAAGATTGCGACAATTTTCCCATAATAAAGTCGCGACTGCAACAATATTCTCATTATAAAGACGCGACTGCGACAATAGCAGCCTATTGCATCTGTCTTCATCTGGCGTATTCGCAACTATACGAAACAATTTGGACTATAGTGAATAACCCCCTTAGTACATTAGGAGGGGAATTCATTCACCATTCCGCGAAGTGAGCTCCGAATCCTTCGGCTCACTTCGCAAATGGTGTTATGCGCTCGCTGATGTCCTGCACGCAGACATCAGCGAGTGCATTAAAGGGATTCCAGTCTCGGCGAGGCAACTCTTTTGGTCTCTCCGAGACTGGAATCCCTTTAATGCGCTCGCTGATGTCCGTGTGCAGGACATCAGCGAGCGCATAATACCATTTGCGAAGTGAGCCGAAGGATTCTGAGCTCACTTCGCTGAATGGTGAATTCCCCATGTTATCTATAATTTCTAGTTTGTGTTAAGAGTCTCTAGATATTAGAAACTCAGCAACTTTAGTGCGGTAGCCTTGATTCATCCCCCCCACTCATTTTACCCATGAGCCAACACACTGAACTTTGAAGCAAAACAGGATGATTTTTTTTTTAATTACAGTAATTATATGTGAGGGTGGTCACTTTATCTCTTTGAGTTTCAAGTGATAGGAGAATGCATGTATGCATGTATATATATATATATATGTTTGCATGGATATAAATGGGGTATTTTAAAAATTACCCAAAACATTAATTTTATTTCCAATCTAAAAACCTCACTAATATGAAGAGATCCAAATTCAACTCCCATCATCCTCTGCCACCTGCAAGAGAAGCTGCCAGCTATCCTTTTACAGCTGCAGGTTGCTGGATTACATTGCACAGGAAAACAGATACACCATCGGTAGCACCTGTATACTACCTAACTAGCACAGGTCCCTAAGAAGCCTGGGAGGCGAGAATCTGCTGGCACAATCCTTTTGTTTTTATTTGTTATTTTGGTTGTTTGCTTTAAGACTAAACCTGCCAGTTCTTTGGCTGGGTCAAGCATGACTTACATTGCGGTTCTCAAATTCACATTCATCTTTTCATAAAGCAGCGCCTATGCTAAGGTTACAATAATTAGAGAACAATGCACTCACGCTTTGTAAATACATACTGGAAATATTGTGTAATGTAAACGAACGTATTTCTGATTTGTTTATACACAGAATACATGTATGCCACTGTATGTATGAATATAATGATATGGTGGGTACAGGGTACAATAAAACACTTGCTACAAACATATACTGTTATAATCCTCACTATATCTAGATCTATTTCTTTTCCTCTTTACAGATATATATTTACACATATGTATACATATACGCATAGAAACAAATAACAGAGTCATCTCTACAAAGTCAAATATTTAGAAAACAACAAAGAATTAATGTTTATGTATGTATACATCTAATATAAATATATCTAAAAGCACATTAATATTTTAAGGATGATGTCGGTATGCTATTGAAACACAATAATTTTTGTCTACTTGCATATTTATTTATATACACAGATTATAGTTTTCTTTATTGTGTTACATTTAGAGCAGTCCCTTTAAATGACAATTGTATGGGAAGCCAGACAATAAATTCTAAGAAATAACGCTATGAACATGTAATATATATTAGATTGATCTGAAACCAACTTACCAAAAGCAGAAAAGTTGTGAAATAGCTGGGAATTGTTATCTTGGATATTGATATCCTCTTCCCATTCTGCCTTAAAATCCATTCTTCCGGTGAAATTATTGTAGTGGATTTTAAGAGTAATATCCCCAAATCACAGACTGATTTCCAGCCTAAAATAGTCATGGAGATCATTGGGAATCTTGTGGGTTTTTTTCTTGCCTTCCCCAGAAAAGCCTTTGCACACTGAAAGCTGCAGTGAAGAATGAATAAAAAAAAAAATTGGTTGATGCTCTGATTTCTGGCGCTCTCTGTAACTGCCCCTCCCCTGCTAAAGTGACACCGCTTCTTTAATAAGGCAAGCTGTCAACCTGCTACTATAAGCATGTCCCCTTTACATCCATGTGAATATAAGAATCAGCAGGGACCTTCAATCCCCCCAGAAACCAAATATTCCAATTTATCTAGTGACTGTGCACTGCAGAGCCAGTGGGGGGAAGAGAAACCTCCTATTCTCTTGTCTTATTTCATAGTCTGCTGGCAGTAAATGAGTTAAATACCTTTGGTTTTTAGAAGAGAATACCTTTTAATTTTATAAACCAATATAGAGAGGAAGGTGTGGGATTTATTGCCTGGTATGCAGTTACATTTTGTTAAGCTGCCAGACATTTCATTGCCTGGCTAGTATATAGTTCAATTATATAGGACAGAAAATATCTTGGCTCTTTCTTTATTAGCTTTTTATTGGACTATTCTTTTAATTTATTCGCAGTGGTTACTGCAGTCAGCTGGTGTCAATGTGAAGCAGAGCTGCTAAAATCCAATTCCTTAACTCTGGGAACTTACGGGAAGAGCGACAGATTAACCCTCTAAAGATCAATGATCTTTAGCTAAGTACAGTGTGATGTACCAAAGAAGCATCTTATGAGATTAAGAAATGGCTTGAAATCACTTCAAAATGGCATTTACCACAAGCAGGCTGTAAAGCGTAGATAAAAAGGACCGTTTGTAAAAGACAGAGGGAGATTGATGTAAAAATGGTGCTTTTTTAAGTTGCATATTGAGCATGCCTTTTTGTATCTCTGATCTAAGCTGTCTGATCATTAAAGTGCTCCCAATATGGTCTCCTCACCCAGTGATGTCAAAATGCATGTGAGGTGTAGGATTGTTTGCAAGCAGTTTACAAACAGTGGTGTGAAAAAGTGTTTGCCGCCTTCCTCATTTCCTGTTTTATTGCATGTTTGTCACACTTAAGTGTTTCGGAACATCAAA
>WMED01027680.1:0-10579 GCA_019650415.1 Pipa parva | reverse complement strand
AGGCTGCTACTGTCGCAGTCGCGTCTTTATAATGAGAATATTGTCGCAGTCGCGACTTTTTTATGGAAAGATTGTCGCAATCTTAATTTTAAAAAATTGTTGCGACTTTACAATGGGGAAATTGTAGCAGATTTATTATGGGAATCCGCTGTTTGTGAATTCGACAGTCGAATTAGCACCTTAGTGAATAACCCCCATTTGTGTTTGATAATAAGCCTTTTAAGGTGTTCAGGGCTGTATGGTTTTACAGGAACAGTCTGGCCAAAAATAAAAAAACTGCTTTATTTATTTATGCTAATTACTAACTTTTATTAAATACAATTTATTATCAATTTAAAAAAAAAAAATAATAAAATTTGTACGTGTAAAGAAGCGCTATACAGCACTTCTGTGTTGCAGACTCCATCTTCAGATTCTGCCGGCGATTTGATGGCATCCCGAATCACCCAATGCCTCTAAGATGCGCAGTCCTTTCCAGCCGCGCTCCTAGTGAAGCCCCACATTGGCACTTCATAGAAGTTGCATGGAGAGCGTGCACATAATCAATGCGTCCTCCGTTGGATGATGTGCACGGTCTCCTATGTGATTTATAGGAAATGCCAATGCAGGGCCATCACTGGGAGCGTGGCTGGAGAGGAACACCTGAGAGGTGTTCTCCTGCTCAGGACGCTGTAGAGTCGCCGGCACTGTTGGAGGCTGGGTAATGGAACACGGAAGTGCTGTACAGCACTTCTTTACAGGTAAGAAATTTTACTTTTTGTCCAAAATCGCTAATAAATTGGGTGATACGGGACGCCATAGAGTCACTGGCAGAATCTGAAGATGGAGTCTGCAACACGGAAGTTCTGTACAGCACTTTATTACACGTAAGAATTTTTTTTTTAATTGATAATAAATTGTATTTAATAAAAGTGTTTTTTAAAAATTTTTGGCCAGACTGTTCCTTTAAACGACGGCACATTCAGCACAATGATAAATCAGCACATCTCGTCAATTCCATTTAACCTAAACATGAATCTATTTTCCACCAACTTGAATCCACTCACTCCTCACCTATTTCTCTGGAGGCAAGAGTCTCTTGGACAATGTGGAATGATTAATTAAAACGTTTGGACACTTCAGCAGATCATCAGTTAATACAGAAGTTAAATTCAGTGAGGCTGTAGAATGCAGTGAATAAACTTCCCAACAAATCCTCACTAGTTTGTGACATTTCACACAAATGTGATATTTCTTGAAAACTAAAATGGCAATGATTTTTGTATTAAAATGTTAAATGTTGGAGACTGTTGGTCGCTTCACTTCTGGTAAACATATAACAGCATATTTATTAAACTGTGATACAATATAGTACCAACATGTTTTCCTTAGCCCAATATTACCAACTATATTACACCAGTGATTAATTGTGTGGTATTCATTTAAAGATAACAGTAATGTACTGGAGCTAAGATACATACAAGTATAATTGCTGTTTAATAAGTAAACATCTCATAATTGGGTCCATCTTATTGCTTTGCATACTACATTACATTTTAGAAAGGGTGTTGTTTTCCAATTATGAATTTGGTTTAAATAGGAAAATGTTTTAAAACGGATCAGTAAAAAAATAAAGCAATTATTCTTTCAAGTGTTTCTATGTAGTTTTACTTGTAAAATAAGGACATGTGCACTTCAATTTTTATGGTCATTTGGCCACTAGGGAGCACTCTTTCACTTGGGTCAATTGGTGATATTTTTTTACATATACAATATCTAAGAGTGAAGCACTATGGGGAAAATTCACAAACATAGTTGCAAGACTGCATTGGTGTAGTAACTCACAGCAGCCAATCGGAAAATTGGATAAATAATTCCAGCTGTGTTAAACTGATCAAAGCAAACTATTTATTAATCACTGTAGGTTACAGATTCAGTAGATGTTTGCACATATGTTTTTGAGTTCCCCCTATTTTTGTGAATGGAGTTCCTTTATAAATGTCACATCTAAATATGTTAATGCAGCTCATGGTTAGTAAAAACACCTATTAACTATGGTTTATTTTCCATTTATATTGACAGCATAGGAACCAACAAGCAAGTGAGGACATTGCAAGGTCCAAATGTCTGTTCCCTCTACCTGCCGTGTGCTTGTTTAATCTCTACTAACTCATCTTGAAAGAGTCACTTTTTAATTTCAATGAAAAGATCAGGGTTAGAGCTACTATTTCCTATTTGATTACTAACAGCTTTCTCTCTTCCCCCCTTCCCTTTTTTCCAGTTCATGTCATCAGCCTGACATTAAAAAGTTTATATCCAGAGAGTTGCTTTTGAGATGCAGATGAAGGTTTTTGTGCCCTATTGTGTTGAATATAGGGAGCGTTTTAGACCTTGTGTTCAGAGAGCAGGTTTTCTGTATTGTTTGTGTAAATAAGGGCTGGTGAATGCACCCCTGCAGAAGGCATTTGTTAATCCTTGGCTTGACGCGGACTCTGACAACTGCCCTGACCCCCAGCAGATGGTAGCGCAGCAACTTCACTGGTCTGGAACTAACAACTCATGCCAGTTCTTTTTGTCTGTCTGATTAACTCCAGCCAAGGAAAGCTCCCTCAATGCCTCAACAGCTGTATATACAGTAAAGGCTGCCAATAGTCTAACTGTCATTTTAATGCTTTGGAAACTAAGCTTCAAGGAGTGGAAATGACACACTCTTAATTTTCTCGTAGAGATGACAAATGGCGTGCTACCGACAATCAAGGAAAGACATGACCAGTTTGTATTTCATGTTCAGGAAAAGGTTGGGTTTCAGTTCCATTACTTGAAGATACTTTATGTTCTCACTTGTCCTGCTTGTATTAAAGGGATATTAGTACCAAAATAGCTGTTGTTTGTGCCTTAATGTAATGTTTCCAGTTGACTAGCATTGACAAAAAGACAGAATCATTTTCATTCCAAGAAAGTTAGATTTTTTTTTAAATATATATATATATATATATATATATATATAATGAAACATGAATATAACAAAAGATGGCAGCTACTAAGGTGCTGCTGGTTTCTATTCAAGCCTTCTATTTTATATTATATTTGCAAATGTAGCTGCCACCCGATCAAAGGCAAAATTATTAGCTCACTCGTTTTATTAAAGGACCACTAACACCCAAAAAAATAAAAAATTGGATTGGCATGGTATTTATTCAAATACAGTGTTTGTAAAAAGTGATCTTTAAGTTAAATTCATGAATTTTAATGCTTTCTGTCTGTTTTTATCTCTCAGTCCTATTGTTTTCTAGGGCGCTTCAGATAATACATATTCAGGAATTATACCAGAAAGCCCAGTTTTTAAAGCTAAATATCTAAATATCTTACTTTATAGACACAATTTAGAATATTTGGAAACATAGATTGAATGCATAGTAACTATTGTCACGAGTGGCTCCTGCCAATCGAGCCTTCACACTGGTAGAGCAGGTCCCACTCAGTGGTGGTCTATGTGCACAAGCCATATCAGAGTGGCTCCTGTGTATTTGCTTGCAATGTGCATGCTGCCGGCTCGCTCCCCTACGACACTGCACTGATGTGTGTGTCGGGAGTGCTCCCGCTGTGCTGTGTGTGGCGGGAGATTTATATTTCAGTTTGCTCGGGCACTCAGTGCCTGAGCTTCTATTTTCTTAAAAAGGCTCTGCCTAAGCTAATCTTTTATGTGTTTGTTTCCATCCCCTATTGGACTCTCCATTCCATACCTGTCTCAGTGTTTTCTTCAGTGGATGCTCTTTGCCTCATAAAGGGATAGTCTCCTTCAATCCTGTGTTTCCAGTTTGCTTTCTTCTGCCCAGCTACCAGCCACCGGGGGGTGAATTTGAGGACAGCGACCTGAGGTTCCTTGATGCTAAGCCCAGTACCCCCTTGCTGGAGTTTAAAGGTGAAGACCAGGGTCTCTTAGAATCCGTGCCTCATAGTGAACCTACACTAAACCCCATGCTGGTACAGAGGATCCACCAGTAGCCTGTGACAATTATAAATGCATCTGATATATTTTTATTTGTCAGTGTTACTGCCTTTTTAAACCAGTTATAAAACAAAGGTTAGGCTATTTAACACTACTCTGTTTCGTGTGGGACATTAAACAAACTAGTTAACCTGACACTCACATGCAAACAATGCAAGGGGTAACTACAGGGGTTGCAGAAGTAGTGTTCACACTGGGGCCCATGGATCTGAGGTTTCTTCAATTGGCAAAAAGAATTGGGTCTTACAGCAGGCAGCCTTACCAGTGATTAATTCATTTTAGGATAGAATTTCATTTATGTAATGCATACATAAATTATTAGTATTTTTTTACATCTATCCTGTTCATTCCATTTTTCAATAAAATATATACATATATACACTTTTTGAGAAAAGTACTAGTTATACAGTCAGTGCTGGCTCTGCCATTAGGCAGAGTAGGCAAATGCTAGGGGCGCCGCCTGCCTAGAGGGGCGCCCTAGCATTTGCCTACCCTGCCTAATGGCAGAGCCGGCACTGTGTGGTTTGTGTCGCGGGGGGCGGCGCCGGGGGAGGGGGGACGGCTCGGGAGGTGGGAGGCGACGGGGGAGGGGGGCGCCGGGGGAGGGGGGGCGGCGCGGGATGTGAGGGGGGCGCTGGGGGAGGGGGGCGCTCCTGAACCTCTGCTTTGTGAAAAGGAAGAGTTAATAATAATCCCTGCACCCAGGGAAAGGGCACTATATTTAGCTAAAAAATTTCCTTTAAAATAGCTATGCAATAAATAACTGCATCTAAATAAGGAAAAACAGCGCTAGTCGTCCTTAAAATAAACAAATGTTCTGTACAAAAAAAATAAAGAAATCACAAAACTAAACTATATCCTCAATGCACAGAAAATTTTCATTTAAAGGATTTGTCCACTCTGAAATAAATTTTTAGAGCAATATTTACTGTATTAAAGTTGAAAAGACCGTTTTCGACCAAAAATTCAATAAAAAATATTAAAAAATTATCAAATAATCGCAATTGAATTTTTGATATCATGATATCAAAAATTCGATATTACGATATTTAATTTTCCATTGAAAATTACAGATTTTCCACAGAAATAAACAGATTGAAAAGTTTTGATCGAATTTTCAATATCATGATATTGAATTTCCGATATTGTGGTAAACAAATTTTATTTTTTTGTATAAATCACTATTCAATATTGCAATATCATGTCGAAAATATCAATATCATGATGTCAATATTTTCAATTTTATTAAATTTTGCACAAGGGTTATTTATCAAGCATTTTTCTGATTTTTAAAGATCGAAAATAACTTTTTGATATAAAAAAATGCATAAAAAAGTTATTTCTTAAATGGCAAAAAAAGTATTTTTAAATAGGCAATACCAACATAATAAAATAAAGACTGTTCCTCCTGCAATAGGCCTTTAAAAACCTTTTCGACTTTGATAAATATCGGTTGGTTGCGAGAATAAAAAAGTACTGAACAAAATTTAAAAAATGTAAAAAACTGCAAAAATAAAAAATAAAGGCCAATAGTAAACTGTATTACAATGACACTGGCTAGATCAGGGGGTCACCAAATGCTGGGCCGTGGACCACTGCCAGCCTGTGGGGCCGTTGGCACTGGGCCACACAATGGTGACGCATGCACAGGAAAAAAAAGAAGAGGCTGACCAATAAGTAAAATAATTCTAACATAACTCCCCCTACTGGTGTCCAATAACAACCACCAATAAATACCTTGAATGTGTAGTCCAATTTTGAACATCAGAAATTTAAATTCAGACATAGACAACTAAATTGAAAAGTGGAATGAAGAACCTTAGTTAAGAATAGACTTCAAATCAAAGAACAAATGAAGTAAATTAAAAGCATATAATCAGAAAAATATATCACTCTAAGTGCCAGTCCATGATTGAAATTGTGGAATAGTGATTTAAAAAGAACTGGATCCTTATTTGAAACAAAATAAGATGTAAACGGTACTTAAACCAATACAAATACCTAAATAAACTAGATAGTGATGCCACCAGATCTCAAAGGCCACCTCAACCTTCTTCTCTATCCATTTTATGAAAAATAGCTACTCTCCCTTATATACAATCAAGCACATTTTATGGATCTCCAACAAATTTAGACTACCCTCACCTAAATGTTTGCTATTATCAAACCTAACATCAATAAAGTTATGGAATAAAACCATAGCAACAAAAAAGCAACGGTATTTCCCAACACTTTAAACCTTATTGGGGCATGGCAAATTTTCTCTACATATCTAATAAAAATTTATTAGGTATTCAGGGCATCATATTGGCTAACCTGAGAAAACTGAACATTCTCTATCAATTCTCATCAAGTCCTAATTATAAACAGTTCCCCCTGAAATCACAATGGTGCTTTTTATACAGTTAATTTCCTAAACTGATTTAGGTCGAAATGCGTCATTTCAAAAAAGCACATACTGTATATACAGTAGATAACTGGAAAAATGATTTAGCGATGGTCTTCAGAAAGACCTTTGGCCTAGAGCAGTATCTTATCTATAAGGGGATATCTGTGTTTAATAACCATTCTGGGCAGTTGTACAAAATGCACTGTGAGTGGTATTTTGTACCCAACAGACTCCATTAAATATACCCTATAATGTTTTCAAAATTGGACATTAGTGTTGGGGACTAGGTGGTCAACAAAGGCTATGCCCTATAATTATATCATTTTGAAAACAAACTATCAGCTATATTAGTTTTCTTCCAGGCATTTATTTTCCGATTAGACCAAACAGACATTACCTATTGGGGCAAAAGCCATATTCAGACACATGCAAATCCAGCCTAACTGCTATTGGGTGACAGGAAGTTTATTTCTAGCTATCACAGGCTGGATTTGTTTTCCAAAATGGAGGATTCTGCAAGCATATAAAGGTAAAGTATAGATACAAATAAACTCTAAAGATTCAGTTCTAAATCCTGGTAACTGATCACCTTGAACTGCTTCATAGCAACTCTTAATTATTTTAGGGAGGAAACTAAAACATCAGCGTCTTTCCAAAAATACACAAGACATTTCTGCATTGGATACATAGCAAATATTACTTGCTGTGCTGGGAATTTAACCATGTCTATAATGTTTGTACTTCCTTTCCAGCATATCATGATCTCAGTTATATCACAATGTCATGCCATTGTTGCAGTGCTATACCATCTTCCTATGACGCATAACCATTTGGCAGCCAATAATCAGTAACTTTTCCATAACTAGTTAAAGATCCATAGAAAACCCCAAAAGTTAAACATGTATATCAAAAGATGACACATTTCTAGAACCTTAGGATGTATGCGCAACGTCTTACTGGATAGTTTATAATGAAAAAACATGCTAAAAAAATCTGAGTCCATTGGGAACCCACCTTCCATTTTATAGAAATTTGTTTTAATTGATACACATCTTCAAGGCACTACAAAAGGCAGTGCATTGATTTAGAAGAAGGAAGCAGAATATACATGCTTAGAAGGTCTAGCACAGCATGGATGACATCATGGATCATAGCAGGACATCAGGGTCCCAAGCTGCAGCTGCAGGGAAATCTGATTTTTGGCAAGGATCTTTTGGAGATGGGCCGAGCTCTAGGTGTTGTAAAATTTTGTTATGTTTTGCTTCCAGACTCTGGCACAGCATAAAAAGAAGAATGATGCTGACTGAAGTGAAGAAGATTTCAATATCTGGAGGGGCCACCGCTCTGTTAAACAATGGCTAGATTCCACCTAGTCCATTAAAAAGTAAAGCAGAAATCTGTAATTTAATTTTAGTAATTTTATTTCCACAATTGTTTTAATGCCGGATAACAAAGCCCAGTTACTATACTTTGTTGCATAGAATATTTAGATATTTGTAAATAACGCTTCTATTGTGCTCTTAGTTTCCTACTTGAATAAATGTGTGCAATAGATTTAAAAAATCCCATTTAACACTCAACAAATCTGCCACATAACCAAAATTATATTTTATTTTGTTTGAAGGGAAATAACTGCACCATCAAACAGTTTAAGTAAGAAGGAGTTTTCTCTTTAAATTCTTTTGGCAAGACTTCTTGAGTAGGGTGTGTCGAGTCCTCTGGTTCATGGTAAAATTGACACCAGCTTTCAAGCATCTGAGCTTCCCTCTAGATCCTTAACTGGTTTGCAAACCTTTTAGTTTTCTATTAGTAGTTTCCTGTTTTGAAGCATAAACATATGGGAAGTTCATGAACTGGAACTTGTACATGAAAAAGTGAAGCCACTGCTACTATTAAAACTGATCAGTTCTTGCTTCCTTTTGCCCAAGTTGGTTTATGGATGTCCAATATATTTCTGAAACATTTATTTGCCTTTACCAATATTGCCATCTATACCTTGAAGACTCACTTTGCTGCGTTGTATCTTCAGGGTAAATGAACACATGCTGAAGCAGATCTTCTGGGACCTCAAAAGAAGTTCAGGAGCTTCAGCCCCCTGTATAGGGTTACTTAAAAATGTACAGTTTTGTTCCAAATAATTAAAAACTGTTATGGCCTGTTTTTATTTATAGATGTCCTAAAGGGGCATTTTATACTGCCTGAATACAGATTTTGAAAACAGTGAAGGGAATGTTTTAACGCATGTCATGACTAGTAACCGCATAGCAGTCAAGAGTTTACTGCTCCATTACAGTTAGAGTAAGTAAAGTAATTGTTTTATTGGTTGCTAAGAGTCACTAAAATGCACTAGTTATTACATTCCGCCATGTATTTAATAAATTTACTGTTTAAGGATATCTAATAATAACTAGAGTCAATGATTTGCTGTAGTATATGGAAGAAGTTGTGGAATTTTTCAGAGGAATACAAGTGTAGTTATATCTATTATTCTAATCAATTTTGTATTATTGATATAACTGATTATTCAGGAAATAGTAGATTCAGAAAAATAATATCACCCAGTTATGGAACTCATGGTAGACCACAACAACAATAGGATGTTATAAGACACATGTTATTGTTTAAAAGCCACATGTTGCATTCTTTGAGTATCTCACAAAACCTTGACCTGTGCATTATTTTGGCAAATGCAAGCCTACTAACTTAGTCTTTTTACTCCATTGTGGTAAAGTTATGTTTCTAATATCTGTTCCTGTGAATATTTTTGCATATATTTGCTACAAATGTTCTATCCTACCCTTGAGTTAAATGATTTAAAAACAAATTATGTTTTGCCAACTCAAAGACATGCAAATTGTGGCATTTCTTTTGCAGCGGAAATGCAGAATTATTGGTGCCTGTCTATTATTTTAACTTGGAAACATATCTTAAAAACAAGCAAACAAAACATGGAATGGAACATGTAGTGACTTTTCTCATGATACTGTTCATATTTTTAGAAAACTGAGTTATTACAAGGATATAAGACAGTGTTTTTCAACCTTTTTTCTTCAGAGGAACCTTTTGGTGTCGTCAGATTTCTGGAGGAACCCCTACAAAAAATTTTTCGGAATGGAAACGGAAATAGCTTTCCATAAATAGCACTACAAGTGCATGCGCACTATGCGGTTATACTATTTATTTATTACAAAAAGAATGAAGCTGACGTCAGTATTGTTAGACAGTGACAGTATGTAGTGTAGGTCGCAGAACCCCGGCTTGTCCCTCTGAACCCCAGTTGAAAATCACTGATATAAGGTATTGAATTTACCCTTTTAGAAAAGCTATAAAAGCAGTGATGTCAGCACCTTTTTTATAACTCAGCAGAGCAGAGTCTTCTATAAAAGGGAAAAGACATTTTTCTACTGACTAGAAAACAGAACTTGCATTGTCTTAATATATTATAGCGTCTTGCACATAACAGGAATGGGTCCCATTCAGTTACATGCTCAAATTGATACAGTGGAATTCTAATTCACTGAACTCTCCTGCATGTAAACAACAAGATTGTGTACAGCTGGATACTGGAAACTCCCATCTGCTTTTTATAGAAGTGACCAATCCAAACTGCTACACCTGTTTCATACAGATCAATAGATCAAATGAAATTGGACTAAAGTCATTGGCATCAATGGAAATTTAGGTGTACACATTCAGAATACAATGTTCTCTTTATTTATAAGAAAAAATGTTTGCACAGAAAAAATTATTGATATTATTAGGTACCTCTGAATGGCTGCCCTAATTTCAATGTCTCCTCCCTCTTTCCCACAAGTACGTTCTATACCTTTGGGTTTTGGGAAGAAATGCTATCTGTGTGGCACAGAGACCGTAAATGCCTTCTGAACTCTATATCATTCATTTTCCAGTGAGTCTTTCTATAATTCCACTTGTCAGAGCACTAACCTCATTAGTATGATTCCCATGTCAAAGTTTCTATTTATCTTAAGTAATAGTTTTTTTTCAGGTACTTTAGACTCTTAAACTAAATACTGTATAAAACCAGTAACACAGTGCTACAAACAAAATGCTACTTTTAAATACGTGTTATATTTTAATGTCTTTATAGGCAAAAATATCACCTATTCATAAAAAAATAAGGCAACATCTATATACAGTGGGGAAAAAAAGTATTTAGTCAGTCACCAATAGTGCAAGTTCCA
>WMED01027679.1:0-10579 GCA_019650415.1 Pipa parva | reverse complement strand
TATATATATATTAGGGTAGAGACGTCGTGTTAGTCCACAGATGCAAAAAAATGAGTATTGCAGTATAATAAATAAACAAGCTTTCAGAGTGTTCACTTTCCCTCCTTCATCAGGTTCAAGACAATACTAAGTATAGGCAAGAAGGTGTTCTACTGAGATAACAGACTATAGAAAGCAGTCGTAAATATATTTGTCATGAGGGGGGTTGATGGTAGAATTCCTTGGTACAGAGAAACTCATGGTTTAAAAGCAAACATAAATAAATGCATAATTTTCCATAATATAAAGGTGAGATTGAGAAACAGGTAGGAAAAACATACTCACATAAACAAATTATTGCAGCATAAAGGAATCAGGTGTCGTCAACACTGCTAGGAATAGATTGAGGCTGAGTGGGGGGATGGAGGAGGGGGGATGTAGGAATTTAGTGTTACAGAGACAATTAAAGCTTCAAAGCACAGAGAGAGAAATACATACTTTACCATTATATAAAGTTATGATAGTAAGACAGAAATACAAGAGCTTCATTGAGTCCTGTATTTTTGGCAATAAAATGCATTATCATTTTGAGTTCAAAAGTTTTTCTTTCTTGTGTGGTTTCACAGTTCCCTTTTAGTATTTTGATAATTAATTGATTGATTGTTTAGGTTGAAATGGATTCCAACTGGAGTGCACGGTTCTTCATTGTTAGGAGGATGAATGGATTGTCTATGCAGGTTCATCCTCGTGCAGTTTTTGGCTAGTTTCTCCAATGTACCAGCTATTCTCACTTGCAATACACTGTATCATGTACACTATATTAGCAGTGGTTCAGGTGTAGGATCCACTAATTTTGTAGGTTTTTATCCCCATATCTAGCTATGGTATCTTCACAAATATGGTGTCATATTTTGCAGTGTCGATCTTTTTTGCAAGGTTTTTTTCCCTTGTTTTTGTTTTGTTCAATGGGGAGTTTGTGACTGAAAGGTTTGTGTTTAAGATTTGGTGGCTGTCTGAGTGCCAGCATTGAAGGACTGGGGAAGATATCATTTAATGTATTATCTCCCAATAGAAGTGGCTTTAACTCTTTGATTATTTCACAAATCCCCTCTATTCCAGGTTTGTAATTAGCCACCAAGGGTACGCATGTTCAGGGTTCTTTACTTTTATAGTGACAAGGTGTGCATTCCGCCCATTGTGTTAGAGCAGATTCTGTGATATCTTATAGCTTGGCTATAGATGATGGCCTGTTTGGTATGGGAAGGGTGAAAACTGGAGCTGTGTAGGTATTGACATCTGTATGTGGGTTTTCTGTGAATAGAGGTTTGTAGTTTGCCTTGTTTTAAATTGACAGTGGTATCTACCTCCTCACACTCTGAGGAGTAATGCATTTTAAATTTTATGTTGGGGTGGAAGGAGTTAAATTGCTCATGGAATTGTTTGAGTTTCCTTTCACCTTTTGTCCGTATTATGAAGAAGATGTCATCTATGTAGTAGAAGTATTTATAACGTTCACAGCAGCTGGTAGCAAGGAACCTCTCTCTAAATTAGCCATGAAAAGGTTGGCATATTGGGGTGCCATCCGAGTACCCATAGCGGTCCCCATGATTTGTAAGTATATTTTGTTATTGAAAGTGAAGTAGTTACGTGTAAGTATGAATTCTGTACGTTTGCAAATGACGACGGATTATATTTATATTCTGTGTTGCAAGATGAAAGAAATCTGTTGCACGCGTTAAGGTTATCTTTGTGTGGGATATTGCTGTAAAGTGATTCCACATCCATGTTGATCAATATGGTTTTTCCTGGAAGATCTCTGATTTGTTTGTTAAGAAAGTCTGTGGTATATTGAATGAAGCTGTTGGTATTGATGACAAGGGGTTTTAGGATATTTTCTACTAGGCCAGACAGTTGTTCAGTGAGGGTATCCATACCTGTAATAATAGGTCTGCCAAGGTTGAATCGTTTGTGAATTTTAGGAAGCATATAAAATGTTCCAGTGCTGGGATTTGTGGGTATAAGTTTTTACAGCTGCTGTAGTATGTTCTTTGGGGAAGTTTTGAGCAGACTTTTTAGTTTAGTGGTGTGTTGACTGGTAGGATCCTCCTATCTAGTTGTTGGTAATACATATGGTCTGAAAGTAACCCTGTAGGTACTTTAGCTTAAGTAAGGAGAACTATTCAGGGACATTACTAGTCATATGAAATATGTCATTTCTGCTGCTAATTAAATGTAACACCAAACGCTAAATATGCCTCATATACATTTATAATATACAGTTATACCTAATGCATTTAATCAATGTTTGAGTCACAAAATATATTCACTTTCTCTTTGATTACAGATACTTTGTATCATTAACTGCCATTCCAAACAAAGGAAGATTTTGTTCTTTTTTGTGTGTCCTTTGAACTCCCATGCCAAACCCCCCCCCAAAAAAAAAAAGAAATTAAAGTGTTCTCAAATGCATGCAAAGAATGATATTTAAGCTATTTAGTTTTAAAAAAAACTTAGATTTCATGGTCATGTATAGTATATGTAATATTTAAAGCATCATATAATACAATGGGACTGGGTGTGGTCTATTTAACAAATACATACAACATGTCTACTATCCATAAATTATGATTTTCATAAGTGCGGTTGTTAAATAATTGGCAAATGAGAATTTTAATTATTTGGTGTTATTGGTCCTTTGGGGAATAGAAAAGTGAGATAACCATGCAGTGCTGAGACATGAAGGGACCATCCTTTGTGGTATCATTAGCTAGTGATGGATTATTTTTGTGTAAGGTGTGTTCTAGGACCAAATCATTAGTGGCAGGATGTTAAAATGTGTGTAATACCCAACAATGAAAATGCTCCAAATGCCTTAACAATTGCTTGGTATTCAGTACGTTTACTTAAATTCTAACTGGTGCATAAAAAGTATGATCTTTAACTTCAAAACTGAGTTTTCTGTGGCAGTTCATGAAAATGTATTATGTAATGCTTTAGAGAAATCCTGTTTTACAGGTCCTGTCACGTGTTCCCAGATCTTGATTTCCTGATTCCCCAAATCTTCCTCATCTCCTTGCCTGAAGATTGGCATGGGCAAGAATGTCACTGGTGCACAGCTAATCAACTTCAATTTTTAGTTTTAGGGTGTTACTTGTCCCTTCAACCACTATATACTGCTAATTAATGTAGATTTTCATTGAATTAAACTGATTTAATTTATATCTGAAACATTTTTCAGAGATATTTATGCTTGTGGTTTTTTTTTTTTTACCAGCCCACCTTGCCAGTGTCATTATTTCTATAAAACACAATTGTTTTCACCAGTGCAACCTAGGGAGCATAATACCTCAGCACTGGAGATAAGACCTTTGTGAAGGCAGAAAACTATAATTTTCAATTGAAATGTTATAAAAACTGCAAATAATGAAAAAAACAATGCATTTTTAGAAAATTTTTTTTAGATTGCTTAAATTGGGGTTTTAATCATTTAAGTTAACGCCACAGGCTAGAGCTGGCAGCTAAACGAATTATGGACTTGTTAAAAAGTTTTTAAAAATTATGAACATGTTCTTCTTATTACTAATTCTCCATAGTATCAGCAATTAATGTGAACGCTTATTGCTAGCTGCAAATGAACATAGCTAATAAGTCCTGCAGTAAGCGAGTTTCATACTTTTTTTATTATGTTTTAAAAATAAGGTTAGATTTTCCAAATTGTGTTAAAATCATTCTTAAAATTCCTTTAGAAAAACAATACAACTTATCTTAAAAATTCTTTCCAGACTAAAATACTAGCAATGAAATCTTAAGGGAAAAACATTAAGCATCAATCCCAACAAGTGAGCCCTCTGCTCAATCTTCATGTAGTCATCAAACTGCAATATGGACAATTTGTGACCAATTCAAATGCTTTCTGCAGTTGCAAAATTATGCAGCCCTTTTCACGACTTTGCATGCATGTGCACAGGTAATTAGGCTATTTGCCAAGCATCAGAGTCTGATGAAGTAGCAAATTCTGCAAGGTGTATTGTGTCAAATTCGCTGGTTTTTCTTTGTTAGGTCAAAGTGGTAAATTAGGGGTTGACAGCAGGGTTCCTTTTCTTCTTCTGACTATGACACACTACACAATAAACTGTGTCTGATGCTGTTCACTCCTTTGCTATAGGATTCCACCAATTATTGAATAACTAGTTACGTAATTTCTCAGAAACCTTGTTTGTAACTTCTACCCTTTAGGATAACAGGATTCTGTTAACTGGACTTCTCTGAAGCCATTAATAAATTATTTATATGCTGTTACTAAAGAACTGTGCACACATTGGGAAGCTCCAAACTTCTTGTGAAGAAGAACACTTTAGAAATCACTGAAAACAAATGACCAGAAGTGCACCAGAGCAGTATCCCATAGCAACCAATTTGTTATACGTTGCTGCTTGGTCAACTTTCATTTATCTCATAAATGGCAATTTCTGACTAGTTGATATGAGTTGGTGCACCTTTTCACTTATGTTTGAAAGCCGTGACCTTTTTTGTTATATCAACTGATTTCCAGTTTAATGATTCCTAAATACACAAGGGTATTTTTCTGTTTTTGCAATTGACCTTTGCTATTAATGTTATTCTGTCTATACCAAGTGAAAGGTAATATTGGTCATTTTTATTACATGCACTTTTTAATAAAGTTATTGTTGAATAAAATTTTATGGAAATATTGGTGAAAATTCCTAAAAAAAAAAAAAATCATTTTTATTCACAACCACTGACAAAAGATTAAAATCAACCATTACCTGCCATACATGTAAAGACCTGTAGGCAAATTATCACCGAATTAATAAACAAAAATATCTAATATTAGCTCTATACAAAAGAGGTTCAGCTAAGGTCTGAATGGTAATAAACGATTACACAAAAATATGTGCAAACGGTCTCAGCAGATGCTGAGGGGAACAATATGCAAAAATAAGCTGGATCAATATAAGACAATTTTAAAGAATAAATAAACCTGCTGACAACAGATGTCCATAAAGAAAGTACATCTAACAGCAAATAGAAAAACTTTGCCTAAATATTGAGATACTCCACTAAAGTCATAGCCATCATCTTTGCTTTATTACCATATATCTGCTTCATAACATGCACTTTTCCCCCCCAAAAGTGGGGGGAAAACGCCTGTGTGTCTTATGGAGTGAATCTACCTGCACCCCACAGCAGCTGAAGAACATTTTTGAGTATTTACCTTCCTCTTAGGCAGCGTATGAGCAAGCTGCTTCCTGTCTCTCAATTCAACTAAGGTAAGCAGTGCTCTGTCGGCACCTTCCTCTCCCCTTGGCTCAATTCGCTTAATAAAAGCCAAATCCATGGTGAATAGAACTGACAAGAGCTGAAGGCAGCTGAAGGCACCAACGGAGTGCCACTTACCTTAGTTGAATCAGGAGATGTGCTGACAGGAGGCAGCTCACTAGTACACTGCCGAGAGGTAGGTAAGTACTCCAAAACCTGCCTGCCTGTGCAAATGTGGAAGGGATGGAAGGCAGAGGAGGGAAGGGGGGCAGGCAGGCAGGGGAGGGAAGGCATTTGTTTCAAAATAATTATTTTCCTTATTAAAACCCTCCTCATTAAATACAGTACATAGCAATCTTGTCACTGACGGATTGGGAACCAGGAGTGTAGGGAGAATGAGAAAGCATAAATAGGTCTGCCTGAACCGCCAGTGCCTTTTTTGGAGGTGGGGCTCAGCAGTTTAAGTATTGTGGCAGGGCAGTGCTTGGGAGTGCAGGGATAGCAATAAAATAAATTGGGAACCATCTCTAATAGATAAGGTATAACATATTATCTAGATATATGACTTCATATTTAAATTAAAGTATGTATTTAATTGGACAGTCCAGAATGATTTTATTTCCTACCATCACAATCTTTCTTTCAATTTACCAACTAAACTAATATTAATAAAGGTAGAGGCATAGCAATTATTTTTTCCCATATTCATATAAAACATCTATAACACTAGTGAATGCAATGTGGTCTCATTTGTTATAAAGAAGCTGGCGTTTTCAGCAATTTCTTGAACAAAATGCTTAAGTTTTATATTTCCTTAAAAAATGAAAACATAGCAACACAATTTTATTAGCCTTTTTAGATCAAGTTTACAGTATTCGGTGTTGTGCCATCTAATTGGCTTTAATAGGCAGTCAGAGTATATTAAAGAGTCAGGAACAGTGTAATTGTTGACAGAAATCTACAGACCAATAGTAAATGAAATGACATTCATAACAACTACACCTGACAGTGAACAAATTCAAATGCCTTCAAGATTTCCTAGATGCATTAAATGTGTCCTGTTTTCTTTTCTGTTAATACATAAATGAAAATTTGATACTTCGGTTTTCATTTTATTTCATCGTTTTTATTATGTATTTGAAGTGTGAATGTTTTCTGTTCATTTTATGAATAATTGCTTAGAGAGTGAATGTTCTCTACGTTCACTTGTGTGAAGCCTGTAGCAATCTGGTAATAAACAACTAGAAGTCCCTGTTAGCTTTGAAAGATGGGTAATAGTGGAAATTTGGTCCTATGATTGGACATATGAGCAAATTAAAATACTGAAAACAAATGTACTGTTTCAATACGGAACAACTAAATGTATGACTCATAAAGAAAAAACACACAAAGTCACCATAATAAATGTGACTTTAGTTGTAAAGAAATTAAAGCTGCTTTCAAATCTCTGCAAAGCTTGGTGAATGCACAATAAATACCATCAAATATCTTCAGTAAGTAGAACTGATAAGATGCAGCACTAGAGATTACAAGATCCAAAGATTTGATAGTAAGTAGACAGGCATCTTCCGTCAACCATTATGGTGCTGACAATGCATTATTTTCTTTTATACTGATATAATGAACATAAATAAAAGAAAGGGAATATGGAGAACTAATGACCCAGCATGCTTCAAAAGAATGATCCAGAACTAGCATTAAGTAGTAGACCCTTTGTCTCTTAGTTTACAAATACTATCATTTTCAAAGCTGAATCATAATATTATACAGTAGAATGTGCTGTTACCTGCATATTTTGAATTAAAACTAATCATTATTTACATTTCTTATTGGTGCCTAGCATCACATTCCAGGGGTTTTAAGATGCACCAGTGCCTTGTGAGTACATTTAGGCATAAATTCTTGGTTAGATCACACCTTAAATAAAGGATAATGTAATCAATGAAATGTAGAATTATTTACAAGGTTATCCAAGGAACACCCAATTGCATAAATAAGAGTTGTATGTGCGTTAAATGAATAGCCACAAAATTATTTGAAAAATAAGCCAAAATTTTTAACCTTTGATATAAATGGGTATTCGAATACATAAGGTAAAATGTCAGTGAATAAAAACAGGATTTCGAAATGCAAATGAGAGCCTCTTTGAGGTATTCTGCCTATTTACATGAACACTTTGAACACTCCCATTTGTTTTTAATTGTGTTCTGTGCCAAGAGTGTTTGGATGCTCTACATTTATTTAACGGAAATTCTGATAATGGCACAAAGATGTAAGAACATTTCTGTAGCTAGTGTTGCAAATCACAGGATTTCTAGATGATGTCTCCATATGGAAAAGACTGAGCTCTGCGCATATAAATGTTTCTTTTTCATAGAAACGACTACCTATATCTTCTCTAATGTGTCTTAAGTCAAAAGATCAGTTTAAAATAAATTGTAATGGTTATTGTGAAATCTTTGATGTGCTAAAAAACCTTAAAACAATGATACAGTTTTAACAGGTTCCAACACATAAATTCCATATCATCTATATCTTCAGTTCATAAACAAATGTGCCATATGTTTTCCAAATGTGATATTCTTCACATAAGATGTTGTGTGATTTATTAACGTGATACCTAATACAGACTTTTGAGTAAGTCTTGCAGTTTAAAAACCAATGTTTAGATATATAGGGTGCAAAATATAAACAGAGAATCTTTCTAGAAATAAAAAGGTTTGCTTATTTTGAGTATTTACAGTAAGTGGCTCACTAAGACTGTATTTTAGATACTTTTTTTAATCATTTCACTTTTTTGCTAAATTTGCTTTTTTTTGTTTCCTCTTTTCCATTGTCAAAGGACGGTCAGTGACCATAAGCAAATCAGTTAGCTGAAAATCAGTTAATGTGGAGCTCGCTTTTTAATTCTAATTTTTTTTTAATTACATAAATCTTTCTTCAGGATCTTTACGATTGCTTGTTCAGGCATTAATAAACTGTTGGTCACTAGATTAATGGACTTAATGGAAGAAGCAGAAGATCAATTAAATGTAAACAAGAACATTAATTTAAATAAAAACAAAAAAAGAAATAGAATAAGGATGTCTTAAGCATACTCTATAATATTTCCAAGGTGAACAATCCTTTAATGGTTTTCTAAACAATGAAGTTGGTGTACAGTTTAGATATTGCACTGAACCCTGGAAAAATGTATCATTTTCCTCATTGTTTGATAACTCTTTGTGCGGTAACATAAGGAAATTTCTTTACTCGCATTGATTTTGCTGGAGTACCTGTTAAAGTGCCAGCCAGAGGAAATAAAAATAACACATATATGATCATTGGTTAAAAATGATATATGTTATCACTAAGGCACAGCCCTCATAAGTCACTTATCACAGCAAAGTCAGCATTGGTCACTCTTAACTAGATGTTCTTCCTTTTTCTGATTGGTTCCTGTCCAATAACACACACTTTTACTTCATTTCCTGCTTGACACTGACTGGCAAAGCTTTAAAAGCATGCATTCTTAATAAAAATTAATGCAATTATATGGAAATCAGTCATTCTATATTTCTTCTGCTTTATACCCTTCCCAAAGTTCCTAAAAAATGCTGTTAATTTCCAAAGTATCTGGAATGGGTTTTATTAGTGGTAGCATTTCAGAATATGTAGACCTGATGTTGCCACCGTTTCTTAGGAAACTTCTCTCTTTTTTGAGAGAATATTCAAAATAATATGGGGAGGATTCCCATATTCATCCATATCTATGTGGGAACCTGGTGGCCTGACATATTATATAAATGACTGCATTTGGATATGGGCTGGTATAGAAGATGCACTAAAAGGGTTTTTAGGATAACTGAATAAATACTTATTTGTATGGCACCAAGACTTTTAATACTGTTCGTAGTATATAGCCTGTATACATATGCAACAGAAATGTTAAACCTTATGCTACTGCTATTAATGGGTTAATTACATGTAAATCAGTGTTTGATATTTTTGTTGGAATTTCCTTCTAATCACCAATATACAGGTCACACAATGTGAAAGATTCTGTCTCTTCATTTGGGTGAGCATTATAGGAATATTTGTAAGGGCTTAAAGAAACATGGGGGATATTTACTCAGACCATTTCTACCATATTAATTAATCTCACCCTGTTTTTCTGTCAATTTTTCAATCCATGTACTTTTAATATCCCCTGATTTATAAAGGAACTATAAAAATGTTTCCCCATTGAAAAAATTGTTATCGATAAATAATGATCAGTTGACAGAGGCACACTTTGCAGTATTTTTTTATGAGGATCCCTTTCATTATAAATTGATAGTAATATCCTTTTCGATGGGAAATCTTTTTTAACTGTGGCAGGACAAACTCCATAGGGTATAATGAACTTACACCAGCCTGGGGCTGGTAAACTCTTTTGGTCGATAAAATTGCCTCAGAACAGCTTAGTAAATAGGAGAAAACAGCAATACTGTTAAAAAAATAGCCTGTTTCTCCTACATTAACTTTTTAACTTTTGTAAATATTCCCCTTCATAGTGTTTTGGACCACTTTGTAGAAACCCCAAATTTGTTACATTTGGGGCTATTAAGCAAGTAACGCCATATTAGACAGGGTTGATTTTCTAAAAAATGTGGACCCCCTCCAAACAAACCCAGTTTAACTTAGAAAGTGGCAACATACAAGTAGCACTGACATTGTCACATGGATCACCGACCCAACACAAATTGGCAGGAAGTCGTCTCTTTCAATTTTTGCTTATAAAAAGTTCTGGGGAGGATGGGATATTGTTTTTGTTAGTTAATAAATATTATTTTCATTTTGCCATTCTGATAGGCTTTCTCCAAAGTTGAAGTGTCAAAAGAGTGGTTTGAACAGAGGTGGTTAATATAATATCAAAATTAAACATACTTCTGCACACGTTTCAAGCAGGAATAAAGCAGCAGTAGATGTGACTGGACAGGAATGAATGTGTAAAAGAGGAACATCAGGATAAAAACTGACTTTTCAATAAAAGGATAACTGACTTATAAGGACTGAGCTTTAGTGAGAGCATAGAGAACTATTTAATGACAATTGTCTATTCATATTGATTAGCTGATTAAAAGGTCTTCTGCCCTAGGGCAGACTTTAAGCAAGTCACTTGTATGGGATTTGGAAACAAATAAATAGCAGTAGGATACAAAATATCAAAATAATAAAAAAGAAGAACCACGCACAGGCAGTTGTGCTGCAACCCTTTATTGAGTAATGGATCACCCAATAAAGCTTTGCCTCGCTTTTCCTGTCCCAATATGAGCAACCTGCAAGGTGCGGGGGATGG
>WMED01027678.1:0-10579 GCA_019650415.1 Pipa parva | reverse complement strand
CAGTCGCCCGAACTGTTCGCACTACTTCGGACAATGGTGAATTCCCCCCTTAGTGTATTTATGCAGCACCTTTTAGTCTAGTTCATTTGCTTGCATATTTTATGGGTGGAGGTGCCAAGGTATCGTAGCTACAGGTAAGTTATTACACTTATCTGTTTTTGGACTGTTTGTGAAGACATATTCCACAGAGGTTAATCATTGCACAGAGATTATAATCTGGTTTTATTTCACAGTCACACACACACAGAGTCCGGAGCTAACTGGCGTACTTGGGCTACCCACAAAGGTAGAATAATATACAGATCTCCATGCAGATAATACATATTAGACTCAAACTTAGGACCCAGTGCTGCAAGACAGCACTGCTAACCACACATGTGTATTTGTGTATGTATTAAATAAACATTACTCTATGCAATGCTTTTAATGGAATGAAGGAAAGACCAACACGTATCTGAATATTTGACATATAGGGTAACGCTCCCTTGTTAAGTTGCATGACATCTGCAGTATATATTTAATGCACCGGTGGTAGAAATCTATAAATACTTTTGTGAATCAGGTGATGTAACTAAAGAGCTGTGTGTGTTATAAGCCCTAGTGCTTTTACTTCCTGTGATCCTATGCAGGATCATGAACTAGGACCTTCTTGTAACTAAGCTGGGATTCTTTCTTCTATAAATCAGTGGATACAAAACCATTTATATTCAGCATTACAAAGTTTAAGATACCAAATATGGTTTCCATGAGAATGGGGAATTCTCCTGTACATTCCACTTTTCCTAGTGGAAGAGAAAAAAATTTGTTTTTGTTTTTTTTTTTTGGCGTAAAAAGAAACTGGTAGCGATAGTACAAATAAAGGTGAAGGTGGAAATCATTTTTCACATATACTTCATTCTAGGGTAAAGATTTTTGAGTGAAAAGGAAATATCTAAGTGTGAACCTGCCATTTTGTTTGATTCAGGTGAGGCTTTATTAGTAGACTGCAATAGTGACTAACCATTACATTCTAACTGCTAGGTCGGAGAAGTGAAAGCACACAGTACATTATCCTGAGAGCAGAGGCAAAGGATGACAGCTGCAGACCCTGCAATCACATAGGGGTACAGCTTATTGAAGGAATAAACAACAGCATAACACAGGAGATGCAAGGCAGGGATGGGTCTCCTTCCATAAACATTGCAGCCTAAGATACTTATATTAAACAAATATTATTGTGTATGAAAGAGAAAATCATGAAAATGTGTCACACACCTAACCTAGAATTATTGTAAAGCATTACCTTGCAGAATTGTTTTTACTGGTTTTATGTGAGATAGTTCTAACAAATGTAGGCTGTTCTCAACTCCTCTTGAGTGTCAGACTAGCCCACCACAGCATCCACTGGTGGACCCTGAACTACTGGGCCCAGAACTGGACCCAAATAACATAGCTTTTCTTAAAGCAATTTTCACTGAAATAATATCAATATCATAACCTGTTATTTTTTGTTAATAAAATGCTTAATATTTTCATATGTCACCCTGTTTTCCCCACCATCATTACCACCACCTCTTTACCACTATACCGGCACCAATTCCCCTTTTGCACTACGAAATATTTAAGCACCTTACTGACCGATTGAATGTCATTACTAAAAAAGTATATGTGCTTTTTCTATATATTATTTATTTTCACTATTATTAATCTGCAGCTGCTATTTATTGTGATATTGATATATTCTTCTACTGATGCAACTGCAATTTCACTGATATGTACTTTATGTACTGTCCAGTGACAGTGACATCTAATCTAATCTACAAAACAAAAAAATCTAATCTTAATAATGGCAGTTAGACTTTAATGGAGAATTAAATGCTAGGCCAGAAATCATCTTTGTTAGTTAAGATCGCTGAGATCTACTTACCAAAAGGTATCTTATTGTGCCTCTTGCTTAAGAAAATTGATCTTCTTTTCCTGTGGTGACACTCACATGACTGGCAGCCACCATCAGCTCCTCCTGTCCTTAACCAATAGTGCACACATGCGCAGAAGCATTAAGATTACATCCCAATAGCACTTTTTGTTTATGTGTACAACCATAATAGTCCTCTGTGCATGCCTGCACCAACAGTGGCAGATAGGTGAAATTACAAAGGCAACAGCCACCAGTGATATCAGGATTGCCAAGGAAAAGAGAGTTGATTTCTTCAAGCAACAGGTACCTCATATTGTAGGACACCAACTAATAAGGATTTATAAAAGATCCGAATTATCACTACCGTCAGTTTTTCTTAATAGTAGTTAATAGTAAAAAAATGTTAGACAAAGAGTAAGAATACTAAAACTTTGTAAATAATACTGTTAGTTAAACCTCATGACAAATAAATTACAACTACAACACAATTGAAAGATGCTATACTGGTAACAGCATATTGGTTACTAAATTAGTTATATCATAAGATTAAAGAGTATTTGAGGCTTAAGATGTGAAATGGACTAGCTGGTTAGCTGTGGGAGGTACCTGCAAGCCATAAGTCTATTTACAGTAATCACTTGCAAGGGTGATATGCAAGTAGTATAATGTTACCATAGAGAGATGGAGACGGCATCCCACCAATTAGTTCTGCAGAGCAGGGCCAGTTAATGGCAAGAAACAAGTTTTCATTTTCCCCTGCTACAAAATTTAAATTAAATGCAGAGATATACAAATAAAAAATGTAATATACTGCCAAAAGTGAAACTTGTGCCATTTAGATTTATAGAAGTGCAAAGCATTACTGAGCTGGAACAAGGTATTATTATTCATCTAGGAGGGTAGTTATTTGGAAATGAAGGTAGGTATCAATATAATATAATAATAAATATAATTCTGGCATCACCAATTTGTACCCACCTGTGTTTTTGAACTACGCAATCTGCAATAACAATATATTTGATTCATATCCCTCAAAAGATCATATTACCCATATTAAATCGTATGCCTGCCTTGGCTTCAGTACAAATTCATAAAAAGCAATAGATGACTGTATACAGTCAGCTGACCTGAAAAACTTTAAATATAACAATTCAAATTCTATATAAAAAAAAAGATCATTCTGAGCACAATTTTTTTATTTTATATGACACCAGTTTATGTAGATATTTTTTAACAAACATCTGATTATTTAATCCTTGACGCAAGAAATGTATTGGTTATTGCGTATCTTCTAGGTAGGCAAGAAATGTAAAACACTCACCTTTTGCTTTTTGAGTTGGGAATTGATGAGTTTCTATTTTTTCCCAGCGCACACAGTAGTGAATAAATAAAAATGTCCTTTCTAGAGATTCACACCAAATGCTGTAGGGATGACGGTTCCTGCTCACATATTTAGTATAACAAGTATACCCCCTTGTCATTAATGTTGTTCAGGTTTATGGAATATGGGATGAATGTCAGGAGCAATTATAGGGGTCATCAGCTGAATGCAGTTCACTCTGAAGTAATCTAAAAAGTAGCAAGTCACTGGCTGTATATTGGTTCTATTTTTAGGGAAACTGAATTCCTCTGACTGTTTTTTTCTTTCCAAGTTGCTCTAACTAAGCGCAGCAGACAGCTGGGTCCTGATCATATTACAGATCTAAGACTCCTCTAGGTTAAGGAAATAAACAGAAAATAAGTGGTGCATTTTAATATTTTGACAGATTGGATTTTATTTATAACTTAAACAGACCTTAAGAACATCTGTTCCGCACTGCAGCTTTTCGCTTGATAAAGACTTACCATGACTGAAGTAGCAGCATAAGACATACACATTAGCAGTAGTTTTTAATATCCAGAGTCAGAGAAGGAACAGATATAGGATTTGGATTGCGTTATTAGAAGATGGTATGGTGCCAATGGGTAGATCACAGTACCAGAAAGGGTGGTGACCAGAATTTCTCGGCACGTGTTGTTTGTGGGTGTAAACTTGTGTGATGTGTTGTTAACGTAAAAAGAAGTGAACAACATCCGTTTGCTTGTGAAGTTTCTTACTTGATGGTTGGCAACCCTTGGAGAAATTTTTTACTGACATGTTTTCAGAATATTTACTGACATTTAATATTTTTACTGACGTTTTCTTAAAAATGGGGTTCAGGAAATAGAAGTATGTTCATTCCAATGTGACAGTTTCATAAACACTTCAGAAAAGTCTATTTGTAAGATTTCTTTTTCTTACAGACACTTGCAATTGTGTCTTATTTTTAGGAACTGTCAGTAATTGTACTCACTGTTGGCAACCCTGGACCAAATACACTGTAATGCATTTGTCTCTGTAACTTACATTATTTTAAATGTTTCCATTTTAGTTACTTATCAGTTTTTTTTAATCTCCTGCATTTTTCACCTCATGCTTATTTTTCAGGGAATAGTTTTCATTATCAATGCATTTTTTTTCCCCCACCCAATGGTATTTAATAAAAATTAACAATTTTCCGCTTTATTTTGCCAAGAACTCTTTGCCAACCTGGACCTGGCAATAATCATTATTTTCCTTGGAAAAAATGTTCAGAAAGAATTGACAAATTCTATCAAAATGTCCAAAACTGGAGATTTGGATCAATAAATGTAAAAGAAAATTGCTAAAAATGCCCTAAATAATTTTCCCTCAGTGACTAGAATCACAGGGAAATGGGGTTTTAAAGGTAAATAAATAAAGCAAGATAAATAAAAGAAGAGTAAAAACCAGAAAAAATATGTAAAGTGCACAGACAAGCAATATGCATTAAATATAACACATGTAAAGGGACGCCATAACCCAAATATCATTAATTTTTGTTATACAAGCATATGGACAGTAAAGCTAACACTTGTTAGTGGAATTGTTTCTGTAATACTCTACTAAAAATATTGAATATAATGCTTGTAACATTTACAATCAAGATGTATTTTATACAAAATAAATATTTATAAAGGGTTTTACTGATTTATATAGGATGAAAAACAACTTTTAATGTAAAAGAATGTGTGTGAAAATGACTTAACATGGCAATAAAAGTGCTCTGCATACATCAAGTTTGCTCAATTTGCATTAAAAAAGTGTGAAAATGGCTATGCAGACCCTTTATCAAGTGTGAGAATACAACAAATGATTAGCACATATAAAGGCAAACACCCTCACCTTTAAATTAGGAAAGAAGTGTTCTTCCAATAAGACTAGGAACAGTCAAGTACATAGCATAAAAATGTGTTACAAAACATCACAAATGCAAAATCAGACAGTTCAGGGGAAAATTACACATGGGATGGTGTGTATCTATGTCCAAACATGTAATAAAGTCCAAAGTGGCCAATGCTCCAGTTCTATTTAATACTGCCTGGTTTGCCTACCATCCTGGTAGTCCAAACATGGGGCCCACTTCTGCATTCATTTCTGCATTTACAGACATACTGGTTAGGGGACTACAGCTTCCCTGTACATATCAGTTAGTTGTACCCATCTGAGGGCAAGATCTTTATCTGACACCCTCAGAGGACATAGCCTTGTTTTACACTGAGCTGGGGCTTTAAACTTCTTGGTTGATTTCAAGTACCTGCAGAAAGTTTGGTCTATTTATTGAAGGCAACAAAATTGGCCCCATAAAAAAACTGGTACAGAGTTCATCTTCCTCCCCACATCACAGAAGAGCTTCCCCTTTACGAAAACTCTATCACTGTGGAATGGTTTGTAATCCCTCCCTATACTGACATAATTCCATGCTGCAGATCATCTAGAAATAAATGAAAAATGCTTGTACTCTTGAGACATAGCTGGTTCTGTGATCCCATTTAAAACCTACCACAAGTGGCTCTTCTTAGGGGTGGCCTTAGAGTTAGCTATAATTTGTGCCATGCTGTAGAATTGCTTACATGCAGTTAGTTAGTATTGAGGGTAGAATGGGAAGTCCAGATGGGGTGTTAACAGGATAAGATTCAGGGGGGAATTCAGCAAGCTCCGAAGTGAGGTGCGTAGTGTTCACCTCACTTCGGAAAAATTGAAATGCGCATGCTGATGTCCTGCACGCGGACATCAGCATGCGCATTAAAGGGATTGCCCTCCCGGCGAGAGCACTCGAGTCTCCTCGGGGAGGGGAATCCCTTTAATGCGCATGCAGGACATCAGCATGCGCATTTCAGTTTTTCCGAAGTGAGGCGAACACTACGCGCCTCACTTCGGAGCTTCCTAAATCCCCCCCTCAGTCTGGACCAGTTTTTGTGTGTGTGTTTTATTACAATTTAGTCATGAATCTTTCTTCAATATATAGAAGATAATGTACACCTTTTGGTAATTTATAAAGATATTAATAGATGCCATGGAGTTACATGACTATTTAAAGGGTATGGAACTCTGATGTAACTTTTAATAACCTTATAAACTACAGAAGGGAGTATATTATCCTTTATAATAAACATGGCAATTTTGGGAAACAAAATAAAATACATTTATACCTTGAAACCTGTTTTACCACTTGCTAAGCATTGTTGCTAGAACAGCTTTTCTCATTTATTTTAAAGATTTAGCTCTTGCTTGTACCATTCTATCAACCAGAATACTTTAGTTTAAGGCTGTAGTGTTATACTGTACTTTGTTTGGAAAGACTACAATTCCCATAATGCCATGTTAACCACAAGAGGGTATGAATGCAGAAGTACCAGTTGTTGGTGGTAATTTGTTCTTTTGTTTCACTTAAATGTATGTTCTGCGGTAATACCATAATATGTCATAAATTGAGTACGTTACATCCCACAGTCACCATGATGCATTGTAAAGTATTTTGACACAAGATAAAATCAGATGTAGACACAAGCCTTAGTTATCTACTCCTTTTGTCATTAAATCACAGAAAGTTCTTTTCAGCCTTGTAATAATGTTTCAGAGCATGCGTGACTACAAATCCCATGATCCCCTGTGATGTATTTCCTCACAGGAAGGGTAGATTGGCAGTTTGAGGAATGCAGAGTAAGTTAAAAGAAATGACTTGGGAGAGAAAACAAGTATACTAGAATTAATATGGACAGACAAAAAAGTAAACAGAATAGACAAACCACATATACTAACCTTAACAGAAACAATGATACAAACATGGGACCAAATACAAAACAAAAAAATATTAAGCAAATTCCCATCGCCCATCACACCAATAAAAGTATTCCAACAATACATTCCACAACTCCAAATACAAGAGTGGGTGAAAAAAGGAATAACAAAACTGAACTCACTTTATCTACTGTGTGTAACAGCATCAAAACAATTGAAGAATTGAAAACACAACATACACTAACAGAGTCATCAAGAATGACATACCTACAACTAGCAAGCTACCTAAAGAAACTCACACCAAACTACAAAACATTAAGAAACAGCACATTAGTAGAACATCTATGCAAACACAGCACTAAGGGAAGAGGAGTATTGTCAGACTGCTACAAACTGCTACAAGCAATGTTACTACTACTCTTCTCAGAAACAACACCAAAACATTACCAAAAGCACCTCTTCCACATACTATCGGCAGCCAAAACAATAATTACTAGAAACTGGAAAAAGCGACTCACCTCAAACATACAAGAAATGACAGACCTAATTGACTATAACAGAAAATTGGAAGAAACAATAGCAACAATGGAATACAGAATGACACAACATCAAAAGATCTGGGAGCCATGGCTAAAATACCAACAGATAGGACAAAGGGGGAAGGGGAGGGAAGATAAAGAAACAAAAGAATACATAGAGAAGAAAAACAAGTAAACATAAAGAAAAGGAAAACTGACAAACATACCACTGTGTGTAAATGTGTAAAATTTCAAAATAAGACCAATGCACAAAATTATAACATGCATAAAATGTTTATTAGAATTTTAAGATGAATGTAAAAAAAATGTTGATTTATTGAAAACGCAATAACTAAAACAGTTGTAATGAAAACTTAAAATAACAGCAATATGGTTATAAAAAAGAAATGACTTGGGGAAATTGATGCCTCAGCATGTTTCAAAATTATGTTTTAAACAGGAAATAATCATATAATTGTGATGTCACAACTAGCCAATTATAAAGTTATAATTTACAGGAAGTTCCGTGCACTTTGTGTACTGTGTATTATACAAAAAAAAACCAAAACACTACACTACCACCAGAAATTTGCAGACAAATGCTGAATACACTACCTGGCAGCAGGTATGTTGGAAGTTTTGCTTTCCTTTTCTCCCACATGCTCAATAAAAGGTGTTAAAGGGGCTCTATTGTCTATGATATGTACAAAAACATCTTTATGTTGTGTTATCAATGCTTGTACATTTATAAATATTCTGTATACTTCAGAAAACATATTTAATAAAGCTTTATTAGAAGACGTTAGTCATTTTTGTTAATCCTTGTTAGCTTTGGCTGGTCACCACTGCTCATTTGGGTCCAGTCTTCTAACACTACGGAGCCCTGGGAATTTAATAGAAGTCTTAGGCATGTGTGTTAGATTTTTTTTTTTTTTTTACTAGTCCATGAAAATAGCACTGATAGGTTTAAACAGGGAAAGGGAATATTTCTAAAAGGTAGAACTGCCTGCCTCCCATTTTTCAGTTTTTTTGCCATTTTTTGTCCATTTGTCCTTTTTATAAAGTATTTCCTTTGAGTGTCAAAACAGGAGGGTTATGGAAGCTCAGTGACTTTAGTTCATGTGATTAGACTTCAGGGACTCTGTGGTGAGAGATATAAGAAACATAACACATAAACAATGCAACCTTCTCTCTGCTAACAATGGATTTTTGCTTTGCATTTAGAAATCAGTCACTTTGAGACATAATGACAACAAAGTATGTATTCTATATATACAATACCAGGGTAATTGATTTTTTTTTTCTTATAGTGTTAAATTCTGAATCCAGAAACACTCCACGAAGAATAGAAACAAAATAGACAAGTGTTTTGGGAATGAGATGCACACAGTTAACTTTTCATTTTGTGTCAACTCAAGCAATTCAAATAATATATACAGAAAAATGGTGTCACCTAGACATTTCTAGAAAGAATCCTTTTGAAGTTAGAATAAAAAGTAAAACCAAATCTATTCTATATCAAACTGAAACTGTCTCACAGTGTTTCAGGTAACTGCAGTTATAAAATGCATTGCGTTGATAGATAGTGATCTTCTAGCCCTTGGGGTCATATTTATTAAAGAGCAAAACCTTGGCCTCTAAACTCATTGCTGCTTTAGGGTTGGGGGCTCTAGAATAAAATGGCTCCCTCCCAAGGGCCCCTAGTCCCTATATTAACCTAGGGTGGGAGCCCTATTAAATAGACTAGAATCACTGCTCCCCTATTTTACTAAAAAAATAAAATAAAGACGAAGTATAAAAAAATAAATGAATAATTACCACCAGTGTTATATAGTTTATTATAGGAAACATTCAGATCTGAGCATAAGTTGATATATTTACTGAGTTTTTTTCTCTAGTTTTTCTCTTTCTTTATAATTATGTTATGTTTAATTATAATAAAATGAGAATATTGATATGTATATGAATTACACCACCCTTATAAACAGATAAAAAATGTGAAATATTTTCAGCTTGGTGAAAATAATCGATTTAGCATTTCCCTTTGATGTATGATTATGTTAGCTTCTCTGAGCTCCACTGAAGTACAAATGTAACCCTCAGATTGGTGGATACATTGGTTATGCAGTGAATCACAAACTGATTTGTACTAAACCAACTGGATTTTTGACCTGGAAATTGCAATTCACAGCAAGAAACATTCAGGGTCACATTCATCAAAAAGTGAATGACCTGATTCACTACACTGCACTTCTTGACAATTCACTGCTATGTGGAATATTTTGCATATTACGGCGTGTAGTCAGGACGATGTGGGAAATGGTCCCAAAGTACTTTCTGTACATAGTTTCCTCCCACAATCCAAAAACATACATCTGTGTGTGACTGAATATGGAAACTAGATTGTAAGCTCCATGGAGCAGGGACTGAAGTAAATGATGAGTCTCTGTAAAGCGTTGCGTACAGGGCTGGACTGGGACAAAAAATTGGCCCTGGCATTTTTGGCTTAGACCGGCCCCTCATAATTAGCGGAGTACAACTGACTAGTAATTTATGTTTATAGGGTTACAGAGAGGTGCAAAATGCAAAAAAAAATAAAATCATAAATTACATTAAAAAAATTAATTTTTTCTCTTAAAGCTGTCACTATTTTTAACAGAAAAAGTATGATTTCTTGGTAAAACTATACTGTTTTTAAAAGCCCCATTCCTCCTGATTACAACGATACCACACATGTATCAAAAGACACCCTTTCTTGCCCAGGAGACACTCCTAATTGAAATGAGTGCATTACAATATCATAGAAAAAAATCAACCAATTATGCATACCTTGCAGTTTTTCAGGATAAACTACCATTTGCCTCATGAATACCCCCCACAAAGTATATATCCTCTAAAAGTACCCACCTTCAACTATCTAGGTGTACCAAGCACGTTACTGTGGACGCAGATTTGTGGACGCAAGCCCCCTTGAAATTCACAAAGTTGGGGACAAATCGATAAAAATTCAGAGTAAAAACAGTATTTTTTCACATAATAACTTGA
>WMED01027677.1:0-10580 GCA_019650415.1 Pipa parva | reverse complement strand
AGTCTGTGCGAGCTGAGGCCAAGCATTGCAAGGTGAGTTTGCACCTTGCTGAATTACCCCCTAGGTTTCCATTCACTTTTGAGGTTAGTTCCCCCCCTCCAACACCTATTTTTAATCTCTTACACCTCATTTTAATAGCTATCACACTCATTCTATTCCCTATTCTATTTATTTTTCATTTCATTTCTTGTTTGCTGATTGATCCTCTCCTCTCTACTATGCAAGCAATTATAGAAAAAGGCATTTAAATGCTCCAAAAAATGTTTTTACCTACTCTGAAAATATCTTTGTCATGAGAAAGCTGCAATCTATATAAAGAGTTTATACATTGATCTTCAAACAAAAGTAATTTAACAAAGATCCAAAAAAATGCAAATGCATTAAGTCTATGGGTGGGTACTGCGCCGTCCTTTTTGAGCAAACCTCTAGCATTGCCTGGTGCTTTCAGAGCCCAGTTCACTTAAGTGTGCTTTGGGGCTAGGGAGCTTCATTCTTTAATCAGTTTAATGTATTCAAAATATTGCTTGGCTGTTGGCAAATAGTCAGAATATTATTTTATCAGTTAAGCACACATAATTAATTGTATATCCCAAAACCATGTAAAGTTTAAAGGACATGTTTTAAAACCCATTTATTCACTTTGTTACAGAACGGCAATTATCATCAGCCATTTTAAACTGTAGTAGTTATATTTCATTCTCCCTGCTGAAGTGCAAATTTAGTTTATTGTGAGACACTCCAGAAGAGTGGCTGGCTGCCAGCCAAACTGGAGTAATTTTAGATTAAAAGCCACTAGGCTTAGTTTAAGGCTGAAGCTTGTACAATGTATGGATATGTATTTAACATGGATACTATGGTGAGATGACCACCTGTCTGTGAGAGTCTTATTTGTTATCTGAATGGGCCTTCTGGGACTTAAGCAAGCCAGTTGGCAGCCATCCAAGGCTCTGGAAATTCTTCTCCCTCTCCCTGATCTGCTTGGTTCATGAAAATGGATATCTAAGCTCATCACTATCCAGACTGATGAGGATTAATTAGCCCTCGCAACAAAGAAAAGAATCAAAGCCACAGGTATGCTTTCTGTTGAAATTAATGCCAAAATTATAAAGCAAGACACTCTGGTTAGTAAATTGTTTACCTTTCCATATTATGCTTTTTTTTCCATAAATAAGAAGATTAATGTCAGCATAATTGAATTGCACTCCACAACTGATTTTAAGCCTCTTGTCCTGTGTAACTCCCTTAGGCAACATGGTGAGCCAGAATGAAACACAGGATTCTATTTAAGACTCATTCACACAGCAGCTGGGAGCATTAAGGGAAGAATAAGAGAGAAGTGTCTAAGCATCCTGCAGTTTATTTATTTCTTGAGGATATTTATACAAGATAAATCTCTGAGCACAACTGCTGATATCTGTTAAGCGTGAGATAGTTAGGAGGAGTTTGGCTAAGATGCCAAGTATTGAAATACCTTGTCTTATATTGGGTCATGGAAAAATGAAAGCACTTTTAGCTCTTCTAATGGACTCCATGCCCTTCCCTAACCTGATGGCATTTCTAATAAGGTTTATTTCCTCATTTGTACATGCAACCAGAGCGAGCAAAGCTCTTCAGAGAGCAGATATAAATATATGCAGTACAGCTAGATCCGATACAGTTGCAAGTGCTGGCTGTTTCCTTAGATTATATATTAAGATAAAGGTTGTGGATGGTATCCTAGTCCTGGATGATTCCTGCCCAGCGTTATTAGCTGCATACTGTGAATCTGACCTTTCAGTATATTTTGTGCCACAAACTATCCCTGCCTTGAATAATTCTTTCTTTATCCATTCCAGAAGATAAAACCTAAAAATCTTGCCCTTTCCTCCTGCATAATGCACTACGGCAGTTTTCACAAATGGATACTTTACTTCTTGAACATACGCAAAACCTTCTATTGCCTTTTACCTTTGACCCTATATTTGCTAGCCTGCTTCAACTGTTGTCAGCAAGGATTGTTTATTTACGTATTGTTCCTGGTAGGCATAACTGTGTTACTAATGCCCTCTTCTAGTTTTTATAGATAACCTATCATAAATGATATACGTGTACTTCTTTATAACCCCCCCCCCCAAGTATCTGCAGGATAATCCTGTTTTTCGGCTCTTGCCCCATGATTCTGGGACTCTGTCCCCAAGTCTTGGCCTACTGTACCTCCCGCTTCCCTGCATATGATGGCTGACTCCTGTAAGTGATATCAGTAGTGCACATCAATTCAAAAATCAGTAGGTGGACATGACTTTTGCCTACTGGAGAGTTGGGAGGTCTGCTACTTAATCCCAGGTGATAAGCCACTGCTTCTCTTTGTTCTCATACCTGTTGACTAAACAATGTGCTCACTGTGCGCTCTGATGTGTTAAGCGGAATGTTTCTGTGGTAGCGTGATCTTGTTTGATTTTCTTAATGAGCTCTTAGCTACCCTGCCTGCTATTGACAGAACACAGCTAATAACATGTATAGTATTATTTTGCAATGAGATCTGGAATTTCCAGACCATGAAATAAAGGTCTTTTTCAACACACAAACTATTCTGACTGTGGCAAAATGACTGAGCCTACACTTTTCATTGAAACAAATTGACACCGTGGCTTTATAAATCATGACAATTCCAATATATTGATGATATTTCACCAGCTTAAACAAGTTCAAAAACTTTTACATTTTTATAAATATCCCTAAATTTAGAGTCACTATAGTTTTTCAATGTACAACATTTACCGATCTTGGGGAGTAGCACTGTACGCAGGCACATGGACGGTCACGGGGGGGCACTTGCTCCCTCTGGAAGACCAGCAGCCCATAGCCTTCTAAAGTAAGAGCATTAGCGTAATCTTGACTTCCTTATGTGCCCCTCTGGCCTGTAGCAGCACCTTGGGCAATTCTAATTGGTCCCGATGTGACTTTGATGTCACTTTTAGTACATTCAGACTAGAAAAGTTGAATGAAGACATTTGATTTGGATAGATGTCAGAGGGAATTATAAAGCCCCTTAGTTTAAAGTGCACCTGTCACTTCAAAACTAATACTAATTTAGGTTCTACTAATGAAATAAACGCTTTTGTAAATATACATGTCTTTAAAAAATGTACCTTTATACGGCATTTCTCTCTGTCATCTTCCCTGTCAGCTTTTCTTTCCCGAGTTGGTGTTGGGAGGGCTAAATGATTGACATTATAGCTCTTCCAGTCAGATCCCTTAAATTACAATCCAGCAGGGATCTGATTGGAGGAGCTATAATGTCAATCATCTTTTAGCCCTGCCCAACCTGACTCAGAAAGAAAAGTCGGGCTGACAGGGAAGATGACAGAGAGAAATGCTGTATAAAGGAACATTTTTTTTAAACATAAATGTTTACAAAAACATATATTTCATTAGTACAACCTAAATTAGTTTTAGAGTTTTGAGATGATTAGGTGCACTTTAAACAAATGCTTGTCACATTTTGTTTATGGATTACAGAACCCAGAGCATTAAACATTTAAAAGGGATATTATCATGTTCAAATATTTTATTTTTATTACTAAATAATTTTTTGTACATTTTGTGAGCAAAAATATGCAGTTTTCATAAAATTGTCATTCATATCTACCATTTTCTGAAGCATTGTGCTGATAAGCTCACCTAACTGCACTGATGAACAATGGTTTGTTTATCACAACATAGCCTGCACCAAGATATAGAGCTATAGCATTCTAGACTCTGTACCACAATCACTACTGTATAAAGAGCTGAATTTCTAATAACAGTGAAACTCCCCTCACTACCCCCCTAAGAAAAACCCCAGAATTGCCTCCAATTACTGGTATTACTGTACCACAATCACATGACCCAAAGCAGAGTCATGCCAGATCCAGAATCCCGATTGTCCCAGCTAAAACAAATCCCCCACCGACTGTACTGCATATCACCCGTTATGCAAGCACAAAAACGCTATAGATTTTTCAGAAGTAAATTAAATCAGATTCTTTTTAAAGCAAATCAATTTTACTAAACAGCAGGGTTCCCAGCCATTAGTAAATTTAGCGGCAGGTCCTGAAAATAAAGACAAATTTTCACACGTCATAAGAAAAAAAAAAAACGGATCAGTAAAAAAATATAACCCTGTACTGGACCCGTTAACTACGCACAAAATGATCCTAGTGTTTGTGTGACCTTGTTACACTGTAAAATAACTTCTAGTCTGTAATCCCCTCTTCTCTCCTAACTGCAATTTTATGTTTTTTGGAAGTAACGATAAGGCATATGATAATGGCAGTAGAAATATTGAATGTCAGTAAATATTTTGACAGCCTCAGTGTTTTATAATGATGCACTTTTGGTTCTGTTGTAGCTTTGCAAAATGTTAATATGGCCACTTCCTGATAGTCGCTGCTTCTCTCTCAGATATACTTTACACTTGGACCAAAACATGCGCACAACTAAAAAGCATAATAAATACATGTAAAATATATTCAGGGAAAAAAACAACAAGAAAATACACTAAAAAGTATAAAAAAAAAACTAATATGATGTATACAAATTACACTTTTTTAATGAGAATTTTGTCAGTCTGTATTATATTATCCTTTTCTACTACTAAAATGCTCTAATCCCAGAAATCATCAATGACAGCTCATATCTCAAGGACTTTTATCATATTTTCTTTACCACCCAGTTTTGGGGCTTATCCATTAAAGTGCAAATTCACCCATAGTGAATTTGTGTCACTTTTCCTCTGACAGATGCTAATTTGTTATTCCTTATTTACTAAATCGTAGGTTTCTTTGCCAAAAAGCAAAGAGCCAGACAAACAGTAGCGGATACGTAATGATGCAAATTCAAGTGAAGTGCAGTGATGTTACTTTCCCATGATTCCCATGGATCACTTCAACACACTCCAATGCTTGCTAAAAAAGAAAACTGAATTGCGCATGCAATCACCTGTAAGGTGATAAATTGGTCAAAGATTCAGCACATCACAAATAATAACAAAGTTTGATGAATACTTGAAGTTGGGGAAGTGTTGAATGGATACGAGTTCAAGCCTTAACACCACCATTCTTTTATGAATAACCCCATTAGTTCTATGCATATAGGAAAATTTGGTAAATGTTAAACCAATTAGTAATACAAAACCAGTATTTCAGGAAAGCAATTGTAAACTAAGAAAATGCAAAAAAATGCTTGGCTAGTTTTATTTGAATATTAAAAATCATGCGCCTGTATTAGTATCAGCAATAGTAATCTTTCTTACTGATTTGTTTCTAACACTACATAAAGTGTACCATTCTAAAGGGTTAAACCTTGTCTGTGAGCAAATGGTTAATGCTACTGTAGTACAAGCTGCAGCCATTATTAACCCTATCATCCTAAGGCAGCGGTTCTCAACCTACCTTTACTGGTGACCACCACGTTGATGTCATGATGCCAGCGTGCGCTTGGTGATGTCACCGTGTCACGTGATGACGTCGCGGCCAAACATCATCGTGTCACTTGATGACACTCAAGCGCGACATCATCACGTACACGAGTCAGGAGATGATGTTTGGTTGTGACGTCACACACAGGCACCCCGATATAAGGGGACCTACACTAGCTTCTGGGCTTACAGTGTGTTCGCGACTCCTGTGAGAGTGTCGTTCAACCTCCAAAGGGGTCGCGACCCCCAGATTGAGAACCACTGTCCTAAGGAATATCATTTATGTATATTGTATAGCAGTGGCCATCAGTTTATATTCCAAATGATTTAAAATTCATCATCAAACACAGCAGAAAGACAACGTTACTGTTTTTCAGAGGCTGCATGTTGCATTATTCTAACTGAAGAAACATTTTAGTCTAGATTAATTGGCGCTATACCCAAAGGCCAATGAAAACAAAAAAATACAACTAAGCATATTAACTGGGTAAATCTTGCTATGTCCTTGAAATCATCACTTAAGACCAGATAAAGGACACAAACAATAGCACTGTATCATATTAAATCAAAATGAATAAAAAATGTATTCCTATGAGTAACTCAGTGGAAAGAGAACAAGGGAGTTATTGACTAAAGTGAGAATTTGACTGTCAAAATGAATTCTTATCACTTCGGATGGCTACTCCCTGATTCTCTATTCCTTATTCACTAAACAGCGGATTCCCATAGCAAATCCAAGACCACGTCAGAATTCCCATAGTAAAGTAATGACCGCATCAGAATTCCCATAGCAAATCCTCGACCACGTCAGAATTCCCATAGTAAATCCTCGACCACGTCAGAATTCCCATAGTAAATCCACGACCACGTCAGAATTCCCATAGTAAATCCACGACCACATCAGAATTCCCATAGTAAATCCACGACCACATCAGAATTCCCATAGTAAAGTAATGACTGCATCAGAATTCCCATAGTAAATCCACGACCACATCAGAATTCCCATAGTAAAGTAATGACCGCATCAGAATTCCCATAGTAAATCCATGACCACGTCAGAATTCCCATAGTAAAGTAATGACCGCATCAGAATTCCCATAGTAAATCCACGACCACATCAGAATTTCCATAGTAAAGTAATGACCGCATCCTTAGCCATCTATTGTGTAGTGTGTGATTGTTGTTAGCTGGCAAATTTGCCACATCGCAGAGTTTTCCGAATACCCGAATATGGGAAATTGGTGAATTCACACCTTTAAAAGACAATGTGAACTTTAGTCAATAACCCCCCCCCCCCCACATAAGACTTTTTGATGTAGCTTTATTAGTGACTGAAAACTAACATTTTTCAGGTGAATGTCATAATTAGACTGTTCAGTGTATGTACAACTGTTTGAACAGATTTGCTGCAAAGTCCAGTCAAATACGGGCACACTAAAATGACATCCTCTCTGATAGTCATTCGAAAAACAAACAAAAACTTTTTTTTTTTTTTTTATCAATGTCAATTTTAACTTAGGGCTTATTCATATTACTATAAAATTGAGAGTTCACATATGCATTTTCTTTTTACAGTTGTTGAAAATGAAATGTTTTATTTTGATATTTGTGCACATTTACATAGATATGCATTACACAGAAGTTGCTTCTGAAAAAAAAAACAGTTGAAAGCTTGAATAAATCAAATCATGTCACTTAACACCAGTCATAAGAAGTAAGATGAACAATGGTGCTGTTAAGAATGATATGCCGTGTTTCCATTGTTAAAATAAGTACACTTCAGCCTCATTGTTTTTTGAATAGCTTATGATTAACAGGGTAAATGTCTGTAGACATTATTTGATGAGTATCCTCTTGCATACTGAAGTAAGAAAGCATTATGGTCAACATCAGTTTGATTGTGAGTGTATTTGACAATGTTACTTAACGATAGCGGATTCTCTGGCTTAAATTTTGTCATCAAAGTGCAGTGTTGCTTAGCCTGTTGGTCCTGGTCCTACCTGAGGATTAAAGAGTAAGCAATCCTGGGGTCCTACAATTAGATAACACAACTGTGATGTATTGAAAAAGTTTAGTTGGTGGAAGATCTGTACATCTGTTGCTGTACTAAACTGTTAAATGATCTTTGTGTGCATGTGTGATATGAACCAATCATTATATGTACAGTAAGTCTTCTCTATCTGTACATGAAACAGTTTTACTTTCTCTTCTAGTATTGCTGAGAGGCATATGGTGTCTGGTGGACTGTGAAAGGTGTATAAAGAAACTTTAAGGGAGACCATGTTTGTCTAATTTAAAGTTCACAACCAACAGGGTATATTTATTAATTTGGGATGGCATTCTGGCATGATGTATCAGCAGCATCTTGTACAATCTATGTATACCTTACATGTCTTTATAGTAGAAAAGATCAAGAATATATTCATATTTTATAGCTTGTATACTATCTTTGAGAGATTGAGAAACATACATTTTAATTTGTTGTGTTTAAATATAAGGGCCATAAATTACTGATTTCATCACTCAGATTGCACTAGTTGTCTAGACCATTAAGGGTTATCAACTAAAGTCTGAATAATCGCGTAAAGGTGTGAATTTGTATTCGGGTATTCAGCAAACTCTGTGATGTGGCAAATTCGCCAGCTAGCGACAGTCAAACACTACACAATAGACGGATACTGACGCAGTCACAAATTCACTATGGGAATACTGACACGGTTGCGAATTTGCTATGGGAGTTTTCTGTTTAGTCAATAAGGATTAGAGAATCAGAGTGTAATAACCCAACGTGATGAGAATTCACTCGTACAGTCGCATTCTCACTGTGAACTGTAACCCCCTAAGTGTTAATTATTTAGACTAAAATACCTTAAAAAGTTTGATTGAGATAATCATTAAAATGTATGCTGATACACTTGGGTCCCACTAGCAAAAAGGAAGGGGGTCAGTTTCCTCAATGATACTGTAAATTTACACATACAATATTTGGTGCAAATTTCCATTGTACACTTAAAGAAGAACTAAAGACCAAATATTGTTAAGGATAGAAATCTTCAACCTTATGCACAGAGACTGCTGAATATGCCCAAACATACAGGAATCCTATTAGACTAATGGTAAATGCCTGTGACGTTGCCCCCTCTGTGGCTTCACATTTTCCTGTACTACAGGCTTGTACTGCTTAGGGACTGAGGCAAATTAGACTGATTAAAACTAAGGATATATCTGTTGAATAGTTCTCGTGCATTCTCATATATATGGCACATTTTGCGATCCACAGTGTTTAGTATCAAATTACTTAAATGGATACCTGAGACTGCACTGGATTCTCTGCTTCACCCCCTACACACATGCTCCACCTTATGGACAGGGTGGAGTTATGGGTTTTAAAGGACCCCTGAATATTAATTTTGATATTTGTCTCTTCCCTATTGGACAGGGCTGGGACAAGGTTTCATTGCACCCTAGGCCAGTGATGGCCAACCTTTTGAGCTTGATGTGTCAAAATTTGTTAAAAAACTGAGCATAACTCAAGTGTTTTGCCACTTTGAGAAAAATCCATAATTTTCACTACCTGACAGCATCAGCATCTGGAGGCAGGGCAACTGTCCTATGGACGGCAAATGACACATGTCAGCAAAAATATCTCAGCTTGTCACTGCTGATACATGTCATAGATTAGCCATCACTACCCTAGGCCCATGAAACCTGGCACCCTCTGTGAGCAAGACAGTGCCCCATCCCATCCATTCTCCAGTCCTGGCTCACCTCATCTCAGCTCTGCAGTAGCACAATGCTCTCTCCTGAGGACTTCAAGCATGTCACTTCCTGTAAGCAGGTCACAGGAAGTGACATGTTCGGGGAGTGCAGGGGAGAGAGTGCTGCATTGCAGCAGAGCTGAGGTGAGCCAGGGCTGAGGAAGGGAGGGAGTCAACTAGAAGAACACTGCTCCCATCCCAGTAGCATAGATAGCAGCTTCCTATCCTGCCTATCCCTCCACCCGACCCTGATACTCTGCAGTAGGGATAAGGGGATCAATAGCTAATGTAACTGCATAAGGAGTGTTTTTACCAGTGATAAAACTCCAGCAATTCCAATCCCAAATGTGACATCAACCGCTGTCTCTTGCCTAGTGTGGAGAAGTTAGTCAGATTGTAGGAATCCTGCCGTCAGGCACTTCAATCTGGCGAAGTAAAACTGGCGAATGTGACATAATGCACCCTATAGAATTTGCCACTGTAACAGACTCAGTGCTTGATGAATAGGCAAATTGTGCAAAGTGGTCCACAACCATCTTAACGGTCGAATTTGTTCTCAAATTCACCACATTGCAGAGATTGCTGGATATCTGAATATGAGAAAGTGGCAAATAAATGTGAATTCACACCTTTACATGACAATTTAGCCTTTCATGAATAAGCCCCTTATTGTTCGGACATAGATTAACATATTAGATGTTTTACTTATTAGATCAAATATAAATGAACAGATACAATTTGCTTTTAAAGTACAGCTAATCTTGGCTAAATTTAAAATTAAACTAGTCATTTTTAAAACTAATGACAGCAATGGTTACAGCAGACAGCATTGGTTGCTGTGACACTGAATCTAAAACTGAAGTGCACTTTCCCCTTTAGTTACACAGACTTACGCGCAGCTGCCGAAGTGCTTAATGTTCTATCTTTGCCATTTAGCAACAGCTTGTAACTACCCTGGAGTGTTATGCCATGATTAAATGTCCAGGCAGATTTGTCTTGCTAGACCTAGGACCCTAGAGATTCTTCTATACCTTTTTAGTGGAAACACACAGCTGACAGCAATTGTTATACAGTCTCATCGATCTGAAGGACTGGTAAAAAAAATAAAAAAAAAGCCAGACACTTATTTTCATGGTATACAAATCTCTAGTTGCAAAAGTCATACTTTTATTTGTAAATCATAAGGAGAGAGGACACATATTTACCCAGCAGGCACTGCAGAAAAGAAATGGAGAAGCATTCTGATAATGTAATTATCTGGATATAATTGAAGTCCATCTAATTCAGTCTACAATCTTGCAATATTTATATGGTTTCTAAGATATTGATACAAAATAGTCTCTCCCCAATTATATATATATATATATATATATATATATATATAT